>VXAL01013032.1:5493-158363 GCA_013399475.1 Chauna torquata | reverse complement strand
TTGGCGGCGTCCCGCAGGGGCCGGCGTCCGTTCCCGCCTGGATGCCCGCGTGGCGCCGCCGCGCAGCCCTGCCCCGCCTCTGCGCTGAGGTATTTCGTCGCCCGGTACCTTCCGTGGCGTTTCGGCGTAGCGCCAGCCTGCTCTGGCCAGCCACGGCGTCCCAGAGCAGCAGCACCCCCCGCTGCTGTTACGTCCTGTGAGGCTGCAGCAGTGTTCGGGCAGCGCTGCGTCACGCCATGCCAGCGCTTGGCACGCGAGGCTTCCCTTCCAGGGCAGGTTGCGCGCTTCAGATGTCCCCGCTGCTGTTGAGAATCTTTCAGAGACACAGAAGTGGTAGGTTGAAGTACCTGTTTTTAAACAGTTTAAAAGAAAAAAAATTGAATCTGGTCTTCTCTCAGTTCAGACCATGACATGAGGTCATCTCTGAAGCGTTGAGGCCCTGTCCCTGCTGTGGGATCAGCGGTGTGGATGGACGTGTGTCCCTGAGATCTCGCTGCCTGCCTTCGGGCTCCGCGTGGGCGCAGGAGGCGGCGTGCATGCGTCGCCTCGCAGGATGAAGGGCTCAGGCACATTCATTCCTGGATCTCGTGTACTGCTGGAGTATCAAAATGTTTGATTTAAAAGCAGAAGGTGATCCTGACAGATAAAAACACTTTTCATAACAGGTTTTAGTCAATCCCAGTGTTGTTTGATCTTTGTGGGGGGAGACAGGGATTAGCATAGGTGGTCCAGAAGTGACCCAGAGCAAAAAGCCTGCTGCTTCCTCAATGCAGAATGTGTGCCAGAAAACCATAACTGACCAAAAAGAGCTGAAGGTAAAAAAGAGGGACAAGCATGAAGGTTCAGAGCTGTGAGATGGTGGTTGAGATCCCTGGGCAAGACCCAATGATCTGTGAGGGAGTTCTGATAGTGGGAGCTCTTTCAGGGTGTGTGCAACAATAAAGGAACACAAATCCTTGCTCATCTTTCCGCATCTGGACTGGTTTATGGTCAGGTGACTTCTGGTTCTCCAAGGGTGATTCATCTGGACTGTGGTTTGTCCGTACTATGGCTGTGTAGACTCTGTACACACCTATACAACTTCTGGAGCCTGAGCGGTCAGCTAAATGTAGCAGAGCCAGGTCAGAGCTCCGTGCTCCTGTAACCGAGGGCTGGAATCTGAAACCCAGAAGCACTGAAATGGTTCTGCGTAGGTCTGATGTCGTTGGAGGCATTTGGTTGTTTCTGCACATGTGGTAAGAGGGCTTCTGGGCTTTAGAGTAGAAAAGAGCAAGAGAGAGGATCTCTGTGATATTTGTAATGCTTGTACTAAAAAGAACTTGCAATTGTCAAGTTACAAAGGCTTTATAAAGGTTGCAAAGTGCAGGAATTCAGAACCAAAGACCACAGTCAGTCTTAGATAATAAAGATGTTTATATGAAAATTGTAAAATCCATTAATAATAATGATATAAAGTAGACTTGGGATTAAATGCTTGCTCTGAATTCCAGTTTCTTTTTTTTTTCAGAATTTGCACATAAACATTTTCAGTCATTTTCAGTAATGATTATCTCAAATATTCCGAAATGGATAGGCTTTGATTCACATGTTATTTGAAAAACTTAATTTATGTGCTGTAAAGGCATTCATTTTATTTTAAAGGTCTTGAAACATCACAAACTCTTTAAACTCTTCAGATTTTTGGCTTTTCACATAACTTTCATTACCATAACTTAAAAGAAAATAATTTAAACTTGTCCTGTATTGCCTTTCCTAGATTTGCCTTGTGCTTGTTAAATCTGATTGCTGTTTTGTGTACTTTTATCGACTAGAATGTTCTTGCAGTGGAGGAATTGTGTGAATCACTAGTCGGCTCTGGAGTCCAGAGGCTTTTGTCTCATTTTCACTGATTTAAAATATAGCCCACATCACAGGGGCTGTGAGAGTCACAGGAGCGGATGGCTGTGCCTTTGCACTACTCACTGCACCATCAGGGCCTTATTGGTATTTACTGAGGCCTGATGGCTACTGTAAAATTAATTGGTGAGTCAAGGTCTAGATCCCAATTCTTGCCAAGAAAATGTCTTTTGAAAATAAATGAGTAAGGCCCTGCACTTCTGTCTCAGACACATTCCTCCTCTCTGCTGGTGTTCCTAGAGAGGCAGGAAACAAGCCTGCTACTCGCCTGTGAGGCTGTTTTTTCTACTGAGCATCATTTCCATAGGCTTTCCATCCTTGTCACTCATTGCAAATTCTCCTGTAGCACTGTGCTCTTTTCACCTGTCCCTGTGCTTTTCATTCCTCTGTTCTGTTTCCTATGTATTGCTTTGTTCTGCTCTGCCTCCTAGGTGTTTCATTGTTGACTGCTTTCCCTTTGAAAATTTTCTTCCCAAGATTGTTCTCAAAGCTGAGCCAGTTACCTGAACGGTATCAGGTTCTTCCCTTTTACCATGTGTCGCTTCCAGTCCCTCCTTCGCTTTCATGGCTGTGTGTTCTTCAAGTGCTTAGTGATCAATTCTTCTTTTTCTTCTTTTCCCTTACAGGTGGTGGTTGCCTGCCCTTCTTCTGTGCCTGTCTTGTATTTGCCCTGTCCTCTGACACGAGTTTGTTGCTTTCTTTCACTCTTTATCTCTTCATCCCAGTGACTTCAGCCACCAGTCCAAGCTCCAGCCACCTGATGTCTTTTTCATTTTCTTTGAATGGAGTCTCCCGTATTCTTGGATGAAAATGTCAAAAGCTGGCTGGCCATTAGGGATAAAGGTGACAGATGAAGTGAAGTGTATTCAAAAATCAATCGTTTGACTTGATCTGAGCCTTGACTGGAAGCATCTTTAGACCATTGCTCTTGTCTGTTAGTGGGCATTAATAAGAAACGTTCCAGTGTTCAAAGTCTGTTAAAATAGTTGGGTATGCCTAGATCTTTGTGTTCACAGTGCAGCTTTGTAAATAATAAATCTTATGTACATTCTGTACTTCAATAACATCCTTCCTTTCAGATCTGAAATTTGTTACACACAGTTGAACCCCACAGCATTTTGGGAAAGTGCAGAATTATGGAAAGGCATAAGCCAGTGTCTCAGAATCAGACTGAAGTGAATGGAAAAATTAGATTCTAAACTCCCGTGAAAATGAGGTCTTGAGTAGTACACGCTGAAGTATAGGATTATTTTAAAAACACCGACCTGTACAGCACATACCAGGACATGCAGAAAGTTGTTGACAGGGCCGGGGACAGCACTATGTTAGCCCTGTGTCAGTCCTGTGCATGATCCTGGGTGGTGGGAGGAAGTAGCCAGCAATTTTTAGATTTGCAAACAGAGTTATTTTAAACGTGGTTATCAGGTATGCTGTTGGAGGCGTTGGTTATGCTGAATCCAGAGTTCCAGTTCTTCGCTTTGTGGCTCTTCTCTTTGTCTGAGCGGTGGAGTGCACCCTGTGCTGCTACGTACCTCTGTGGCTGAACCCACCGATTTGGCTGCGGGTTCTTAATCGCCATGGCCTACACTTTGCATTTACAGTAAGTAAAACCAGAGTGGATGGACTTGCCAGATAGGGTCAACACCGCTGTCAGCGACAGGTAACTTGTGCTGTGTTAAGAGAGCAGCTGGATTTGGACAGCGAGGCATTTCTCATTACACTTGACACATGGGCTTGCGCCCACTGACATGTCGGCAGCTTCGCTGCTGCTCAGCAAGCTGTCAAGGAGAGACAGAGACCCTCTCCCCAGATGCAGTCAGCAATCAGACAGCTCTTACTTTTTGCCAGCAAAGGCTTTTAAGGAGCTTGTTGGCTTTTAAACATGCATTAAACCATCCGTGTAATATAAAATAAACACTTAGTTTAGTGTCTCTGAGAAAGCAGATTAAAAAATATGTTGGCAAATAGCTCTTAAATTGGCATCCCTAGTGCGTGTAAATGGATGACTGCTGCAGGGCAGGCAACAAGTCACTTTGCTTCCTTTGGCTTTGTTTCCACGCCGTGCCTCTCTGCTCATTGTGCTGAGCAGTGGTTTACTATGGAGATTGCTAATATTCAAAACAAGAATAGAAAGCTGGCAGGAAATTATTAAATGGTTTTACAGAAATGTCAAGCCCGCTTCTTATAACGATTCTCCCTCTTCCCCCTTAGAATTCTGCAAGCAACTTTGTTCTTCTCTTTTTTTTCAGATTACATGTTAACTTTTGTGCTGTGCTCCAGAAGAAACAGGGATGATAATGTCTGTGCTCAGGAAGATAAAGTAAACTTAGCTGGAGTGTTCTGTAATTGCTCAGCCTTGCAGTCAGATTTTCTTACAGCTAGCATGGGGAGCAGAAAGGCTGCAGGAACATCAGTTTAATGATCTTAAAAAAATATAGTCTGGGTTTGTCATTGCCCTGTGATGAGTGTTTCATTAATATGTAATCGATTTTCAGCCCCTGGAAGATTTGCTTAATATGAACCGACAGCTTAGCTTTGCGGAATAATCAACCTGCATCATCCCTGCCCAGTTTTCCGGCTTTTTAGGCTGGATCTGCAAATCCAGATCTGTTCAACCCACCTAATTCTGTCAGCATAGGGAGAAATTTCATGTTACTCAAGGTGTTACTGTATAGTGGCTCCTCACCTTGTCGCGTAAGTGCAGCGAGCAGTTGCAAGAGCTGGTCTGGAAAGGGTGGTCTAACCTGACAGTGCAGGAGAAGGGTGAGCCACCCAGCAAAGGCTGGAGAGAGGAGCCTCATCGTGATGGGAGGACAGTGCACGTGGTAGCATCATTGCATCTCCTACTTGATTAGTCAGGGCAGGACTGAAGGATTTCTGCAGTCACGGACTGAGGATTTGACTTGCTTCTTAAATGAACACTTGCTCTTGAGAGTAAATCTCTTCTGCCTAGGACACCAGGATGATTTATTTACCATCAGCATTGCCACTGACAATTCAGAGGTTTTCTGCGGCGGAGGATGAAATAATTAAAAAGTAGGGCCATACAAAGTATCTGTTAGAAAAGAACCAGACATGATTGGAAACCAGATGACTTGGAAGAAGCTTCAGAGCTCTTATTATTTAGTCAAGAAGGCAAGTACTGATAGTTCTATCTACTTTATATAAAATCAGTTGATGACTCTCGGATCAGCAATTAGTGGCTGTCACATCACCAACAAAAAGGGAGTAATAACCACTGTGCATAGAATAAGTAAGATTTACAAGACTTGAATGGATAATTGTGTATGATTCTTTGTTTTCTTCTTTTCTGGCCGAGCTAGAAGCACATTACTGGGGTGCTGAGGGCAAAACTTTCATCAAAGAGATAGTGAATCTCTTTGATGCTTACTTTCCCATTACATCTTTCTGGGATGCAGAAATAGGATAGCTCTTCCTAAGCGCCAGCCCGGTAGTGCCTTTTTGATATACAGCAATGTCCTTTGGCGAGTGGTCAGTAGTTTCTTCTTATTTTTTCTTGTTTTATAACTTAAAAAATATTTAGAGAAATTTCATTTGGAGACAACCCAAGCATCCTACCTAAAAATACAACTAGAAATGCTTGTTGGATAGGTCAGCAACAGGAAAACTTCCTGCTGAAGACTTTATTTTGCCTCTGTTTCCATCTCCTGGTGGTCTGTCTGCATTAAAGTGAGCTGTAGCAAGGGAAAGGAAAATTAAATGGCATTTAAAGCATTACTTTTCAGCTGTTTCCTCTCTTCAGCTGTATCATCCTGTTAGATTACTGTATGTTTGCTGCAGTGTAGTCAATTTGTCTTTTAGTGTAGTTGATGTGTGGCCCAGGCAGGAATCTCTAGGTGCCCCTGTCAGAAACTCATCCTGGAAGAAAGGTCCAGAAAAGAACAGTCACATGAGTTTTATATATCCTTAATTTAGGTATTATGACCGTCATGGGCTTCTAATGTCTTTTCTCTGTGGGAACTACGATAGTCTGTTCATTTATTTAACATAAGATGGTCATCAGAATAGAACATTTTTAGCATGCGTGAATTCTCACTTCAGCATTTTTCAGTGGAGCAGTGGAGCACGTCCCAGGGTGGTCTGGGTTCTGGTGATGACCTGGAGGTGAGAAACTCTGTAACTGTTCTCTGCCTCCTACCTGTTCCTGAGTTCCCTAGCAACAGTGTCTCTTTTTTCCCCAGTATAAATTCCTCGTAATTATTCACACTCCTTGTCTTGTTAATTATTATTATTAAAGGCAGATATAGTAGCACCATTTATTAGGAAGATTTATGAAGACTTTTGGTGATTTCTGTGGCAAGATCGTCTTCATTTTATGCAGAATTTGCTAAGATTTAACTTTTTGGATTTAAATGTTCTTAGGTGGGTGTTTGACTTAGCCTAGGTTAAAAAAAAATTTTGGATGCTGAACAACATAAACCAAAATGCTAGTAGCAACTTACTGTCTGAACTCTGCCTGTGCTAGTAAGTCTGGGAGAGCTTAAGTGAGGCAGAGGAATGTACAAAAAAAGGTGTGTTATTATGTAATTAAGCGCTGTATCATTATGCCTGTGCCCAATGGGATGAATTGAACGTTGCCGCAGCAACCTTAATTCTTACATTTGCTAACTTCTGAATGCTTCTCTTTGAGATCCTAATAATAGTCTGTTAACTTTTTTTTTTCCTTCCTGTGGCTAATTATATAACAGCAAAAATGTGCTTGAATTTTAGAGATGCGTATGAAGGCCGGTCCTTGTCACGAGCATCTTGCTAGTGAATATACGATCATTACGTTGATTCACATTTATAGTTTATTATTTATACATCGGATGCATTTGCGACCTCTCCCCTGTTGTACACACACAGTGTAACGTGGAACAAAGAAATAGCTGTCTGTGCAAAAGGATTACAGCTTAACTAATAGCTTATGGGTAACACATTGATGTAGTAAAAAGAAAAATGAGGAAACAGTGGTCATCCTTCTGCGCCGTAGTGGCAGGACACCAACTACCGGGGTGCTACTGTGGACTCCTTACAGCTAATGTGGCAGGGAGGAGTTTTAAGGAAAGATATGACGAAGTACGGTGTGCTGGTTTGGGAAAGATTTACAGAAAGTAGGAGCTTGCAAAAGAAATAGCAAAAGGAGCAAGCACAGACATACCGATGAAAAGGAGTGTCAGGGCTGCCTTTTCCAGCAACTAGCACAGCGGTAGACTTCGTGCTGTTACCTGAATTAGCAGGCGGCGTAAAAGGTTTTGTGTTGCTGACTGACCTGTGTTTGTTCCCCACCTTGCTTCCTGTAATAGTTCTAGGCAGATCTACTAGTTTTGATGCATGTTCCCTAGGGCAAATGTTACCAAAATAATAACATCTCATCTCACCTCCTCACATTTGTGTCACCTTCCAGCTGGATTGCAACAATTTCAGGTACTGTGACATCCATCACCTCCGGCACTTTGCTAGCATAGGCTGTTGCATCGCATCCCTGCAGGAGCAATGCTTGCATCCCGCAGGCTGCCTTCTGCTTTTCGTGTTGGCTTCTGTAGAGTATCGGGTCTAACAGAGTTGCAGTTGTTACCTTCGGTGGCCGGAGTCCAGTATATCCACAAGTTCTATATTCAGATTTCTCATTGGCAGAGTAGGTCTCTGTATTAGCTGTGTCTGTAGCATGTAGCACTTGGCCAAGTATCTGTGTGATGGCCAAGTAGCCCCGAGGCGTAATTGTTAGGGCTTGGGGGTGGGGGGGTTTCTGGTTCAAAATACCAGATATAAGAAGTGTGGTTTCTAACTACTCTGCCAGTAGTGTCCTTGCTCCCTCCTGTGGGGGACTTGTCAGCTTAGCTGCCAGGGGAGCCCCAGAGCAAGGTGCCCCATGCACCATGCAGATGGTCAGGGAGCAGAGTCTGGCACTGAGGTAGGACTGGGACAAAGTGAGCAGCTGGACGAATCCACCGGCTGGCGTAGTGAGACCCCTCCCTTGAACACCCTCTCCCAGTTGTACACAACTGGATGCGGTACTCAGCTACCCTTTGATAAAAGGTTAAAAGCAAGCGAGGAATAAAACTTGAGGCTTTCAGAGCCTAGTTCTTTGTTGAGATAGTCTATAAGCTTTCATTACACTCAAAATCTTGTTTATGGGCAAATAGGAAGCACATCTGATATAAATAGAATTTAGGATTTATTATTAGTATTACTGAAATCTTAGTCTAAGCATTATCACCAGTCCAGATCTAATTTTTAAAGAAAAGAATACTTCTATGCAGAAAAAAATATTACTGATAATAATAACGCAGTTAAAATTGTTTCATGCAAGCTTCTTGGTTTGCTACCCCTTTTCTGGTGTCGTGCTCACCCCTCTTCTGCTGCTCTGGGTCCCAAGGTTGATGGTTTCATTTTGCTGTCCTCGGTGTTTGGGGATGGTGTGGCGAGTTGGTAGCATCTGGGGTCCTTCGCTGGGAAGGATGAGATGTCCACGTTGATGGTTTCTTCTTCACCACTCTGGGACCCCCTTGGGATTTCACTGTATGTTAGCTAACACGCTTTTACACGTTTCTCTTTCTTTATTGGTCTGGTGTTCTACATTGCACCTGAAATTGCTATATATGATGTTTTTTAAGTGTTAGATGCTATTTTTTGTTTTTATTTTTGTTTTCTTTGTTACCCCTAAAGCCAGCTTTGTCCAGCTCCCAGGTCTGCAGGTAGGCTTTTCTTTAACTGACCATTGGTGAGATGCTTACAGCTGCGGGGTCTCCAGTGTGAAGCCTGTGCCCCGTCTCGTATCATCCCTTGCCTGCACTCCTCTGTGCCACGTCCCGGGTCGCCTCTTCCAGGGTCTCTCTTGGCGTAACAGGCCTGTATTTCCCTCTACGTTACGTTACAGTTGTAAAACCGTGGTGGTACTGAGGTAAAGCAAATTGGCAATGGGCCTGTGATCAATTAGAAAAATTGCTGCTCAGCTAAACTGAGTAAAACAAAGCTGTAGTCAGGCCAAGGAAAGTTCAGACAGGGCAAGCCAACCAGCCTCAGCCCTGAGGCCTCGCAAACTCAGTACACAGCCCGCGGCCTGTTGCTACCAACAGCAGTACCGTATTACAGGGCCGCACTGCTGCTGCCTGGAAGAAATCTTGGGGATAGACCGAGTGGGTGAGTTACAAGCATGAAAGGCCGCGCCAGGAAGGATGTTTCTGAGTCAAGGAATTCAGAGAAGTGAGAGCGGAGGAAGGACGGCAAGGCGCCAAGACCGGCGGCACATTTCCCTGTTACAGCGGTGGTTTGTGGCTTCTTCATGGTGTTTTAGGTTTCGCTGCTGTTCGTGTTACCGTGTTGAGCTGACTTCTCCGCTGTGCTGGGTTATTGCTGCTTTTTTGACACCTAAGCTCTCGCCCTGTCCTGCGAACTCTTTACGGTGTGGGGAATAGGGCAGGGTTTGTGCTGCTTCCTTCCACTGGAATCGAATGCTGGCGTTTCTTCAGTGTCACTTTTGGATTTTGATACAGTTGCAAATGTTTATTTACTCATGGCTCTTTAGATGATGTTAATTGAAATGTGTGCAACTGCCAAAACCAATTACCCTCAGATTGCCTTGTCAATGCTTTTACAGCTGGAGAAGTGCTTTTATAGACTATTTACAAAGAGTAATAGTGACTAGGCTTTGTTTCCTGTTTAGAATTAAGAGTTTGTGTTTGATTTGGATCGAAATAAAATTCTGCTCTGAAAATCTCTTTCAAATTTTGTTGCTTAAATCACATCTAATTCACAGGTAGCATCTTCCTTGTAGAACAGGGTGCTCTGTCGCCTGTTGCCGAGCCATAGCATGGGGGAAGCAGGCCGCCTGTGGAATCCGGTGGTTTGAGTAGTGGCTGTGACACCAGGGCTCCTAGGCTCTGCTGTGCTCTGCTACCACCCCACTGTGGGATTTTAAAGGAGATGTCCAAAGTCTTTATTTTGTCCGTTTCAGTAATAGCAATTTGTATTGCAAAGCAAGGCACATTTTCTAAGCATAGAAATATATCAGTCTGCTCATTTTTCATTGTTTTAGCTTACATTTTCTGGAATAAAAACAATCCCTGTCACCTTAGTGTTAGTAACAGCAATCTGGCAGCTTGTATGGTGGGAAACAACACTGAAAGCCGCGGTTTCTCACCTCTGCTCCACATTGTCCTCATCTGAAAATATTTTTCTTCTGCATTCTTATTGCCATGTCTTAACAAGTAACGGGGCTTTAGCAGTAAGACTTGGGGATGCTGGGTGAAAGTCATTATGGGTGCTTAACTGTTTAATACATAGGAAACAGAGGGTAAAAGTGAATATTTAATTTTTGTGGTGAAGGGGAATCAGGAGAAGAGTCTAGGAATCTGTGTAGAGACTCATGCTCCTCGCGGTATTGATAAGAAATATAGAAAAGGGGATGAACAAAAGATTATGTGTTAAAGCTAAGCTTTCCAGTAGAAAAACTGGGAAAACCACATGAAAACAGCAAGTGGCAGGCTTGAACAGCCAGCAGTGGTTCTTCGCATTAGCATGTAGTTGTACTGTGGGAGTCCTTGATGCAGGAAGTTGTGCATGCTGAAACTGAGCATGGATTCCAAAATGACTGAGGAAGTTTGCGGAGAAAAAGGTGCGCTGATACAAAATTAAAAGGGTAGCGTTTCTGGTTCAGGAATTCCCTCTTGGAGGCTGAAAGGGCATCTTGGAGAAAGCTCTGTAGATACCTGCTTTTGAATACTGTAGGAGAGAGAGACTCGGCTAGGTGGACCTTTGATCTGAGCTAAAAGGCACACTTTTATGTTCTTCTAAAGAAAATTGATAAACAGATGGGAGCTTACCCCCCCCACCCCTTTGTTTTCATTCTCTCCTCTCCTCTAGTATCTCCTTTTCTGTCACAGAGTCGAATGCTTTTTTCCAAGGAGCAGCTCTGCTTTTCCCGCCCATCCCGTCTGCTGTTATCAAGGGTCCATCCTGAAACTGTTCTTGTCGAGGTCTCTAATGTCTTCTTTGTTTATCAGTTCTCTTGGAATATGCTAGGTTCATTCTCTGCTTTCTAGGTTCTTCTTATCTATCCCGCAGCATCTTCTTGAAAGGATCTTCTTCATTTCCTCTCCCGCTTTCTGTAAGTCTTCACAAATCTTTGTGACTGGTGCCCTTCTGTTATTCCTTAATCTCTGGGTAACCTCCTCTAGAATCACACTGTAAGGCTCCTTATAAACAACTATTTTATTGTTTTCCTTAAAGCCTATCACAACATTTTTCTTTGCTGTGATGCGCTCGGGGAGGTTGGCAATGCTTAACTTCCCAGCTGTTGATCAGTGGTTTCCATGTTTTTTCAGTACTTGTCTCTCTGTAGGTGTTGATCTGCTGTCTCCTGCCTCACGGTGACATACAGGCATGTGGGGCAAGAGCAGTCTTTCTGACGTGTTTGAGGAAGGCACTAGAACCTGGTGTGTGTGACACCTACGTGTATCACAAATAAACAGTAACAAGGACAGAGCATAGCATTTCTCCATGCCGTTAAACTGTTGTCTTGTATTACGACTGTGATTACCTTTCATTCTGACAATGTATTGAAAAAATACTGGTATATCTGGCTTTTGAAACATACCATTGTAGCAAGCATTAGGAAGCGCATTGAAATTATATTCTGCTTTGGTTAAATTAGGGAACAAGATGTTTTAAACGTTTACATTGGATATGGTCTCGCTTCAGGGCCAAAGTGGACCTCCGGGAGGAAAGGCAGTACCACCGAGGCCTGCTAAAGCTGTATCTAAGAAACGGGTAAGATTGCAAACCCAAGAGTTTTAAAAAATCATTTTTCCTTCTTTATCTATGAGATGCAAACTAGATTCTGCCTGAGCAATGGCATGTTTTATGGAATTGGTAGCATTCCAATTGATTTAACAGTAAGGGGTTACTCTAGAATATTCCATTGAGAAGGGAATTACCCTAGCAAGTTAGAATAAAATGGAAGCTAAAACAAAGGCACAATTTAGGTAGACTGCAAAATGAAAAGATTAAAAAAAAGTATGTGATGTAAATTCCAAAATATAAGCTGACATAGACTGTGAGAAAACTGCCTACTCTGGTTAGAAAATGCAAACATACCCCAGATTCATTTAATTAACATAGAAATACAAGCATTAGAGAAAACAGTGTTAACTTTTTGACTGTTAAACTCATGATAATTCTTTCACCAGCAGGCAAATAAATGCTTAGAAGAACACCTTCACTTAATCTACCTTCCTCTTTTATAGGACAAAGTGTGAGCTGATGTAGGAGGGTTTATCTCCATTAGCATGGGTAGAGAAAGGACGATTTGCATACTTTTAAATAGACCTTGTGATAAACAGCTTTTCACCTTCCTAGGACAAATCACAGTCTTGTAAAATTTTTCCTCTTTTTACTCTCTAAAAAGGGAGAGGTATTTACTTTGAAATAAAAAAATGCAAAAAAAAAAATTAAAGCTTAACACTATTTTTCTCTGCTTCACTAGAGAAAGCAGCACTGCACTAACTGGCATTGAATTGTGTATGATAAATGTCCTACAAGCAGGTGTTCATGTGGGTAGCATTAAATCACAAACAACTGTTCTGCCATCATAGTCTTTTGAGAATCAGAGAGCCTGACCTTCCTTCCAGCTTGTCTCATTTCAGCTGCCTTCACCCTTGGTGGAAAAAAGGTTGCAGCCTGTGAATTTCTCTGGGTGTCTGGCATATGCAAAATTCTCTGTTACTTTCAGCCGCTGTGTGTTTTTACACATCATTGTGCTTTTAACTTTGTGGTGCTCTGCAGATAGCAGCTTTGCTGGGTCCTGCAAACAGCCTTCACTTATACCCCAGACTCATCGACAGCTCCATACGGCTATAAAGTTTAATAGATCTGAGAGACCTGTATTTAAAAGAGTGATTGATTTATTTTAAATCAACTCATTACACATTTCAAACTGAGGGAGAAATTTTGCCCTGAGCAGTTAAACACTTTCATCAGCAACTTCGTGTTCTAGCAGTTTATCTGTAATGACAAGTAATTGAAATTCATCCCTGCAGTGATCCCTTTCCTGTTAATGATCTCATAGCATGACAGCAACCCAAGCCCAGCCCAAGGAGAGCAGCTCTCGCTGTTGCAGGAATGCAGACCCACTGGCCTTTGCAAGAAAACAGTTAACATTCCTCCAGAAGTCACATCCCTGCAGCTTTATACCTTAAACTAATTTCTAAGTGTAGTTTATACCATAACACTTCAGAAGTAATTGCAGGTCCCTGAAGTGCGCCTTTGAGTAGTTTTAAAGTATGGCTCATTTGGGTTATTATATGGTCAAAAGAAACAGGATTACCTACTTTTAAACTGAAATTCAGCTGGAGTTTCTTGAGTTTTGTTACTGGAATTACTCTAGTTTTGTTATGGGCCAGGAGTTATCTTCAGACCGCAGCTCCTCCAACCCACTGTACTGCTGTTGCCAGCTGTAGCCTTTCAACTATTTGCAAATTTGGGCTTGCTGTTTGGGGCTGTCTGGTCTGGTCTGCGCGCAGATGGACAGGGAAATGCTGGTCTTCCTTGCACCACGCATAGAGAAGTGCTGCTTTGGGAGTGAGCAAAACAATCACAGTCTTGGTGTGCTAACTGGCTTGCTTTTCCTGTGCTAGGATGAAGACGCGTCCATTGAAGTGGGAGAGGGAGTGGATGAGTGGGCAGCAGCAAAGACTCTGCTCAAACCCCCAGATCAACTGGAGTTGACTGAAGCTGTGAGTAAAACAGTGCCTGTCGTTGTCATGAGATGCATAGAAAACTCCATAAACTGAAACCTACCTCTTACCCATTTGTTCTGGAGGAACTTCTGCAAGAGTAAGACTCTAGTACATGCTATTGTATAGCACCTGCAGCATAAACTAAAATGGCTTTCAGCAGGAAAGCAGGGAGAATGTGCTTTGAAACACAGCTCTAGGCTTAAGGCAAAGTAACTCTGTATGGAGTTGATCCAAGAGAGGAGTGGGGCCGGGGCTGCCCTCACATAAGGAGGACATCAGAGCCAACTCTGAGCTTTTCAGGGGCTGGAAGGAGTCTGATACACAAGACAGAGAGGGGTGCTATAGTTTTAAGACCATTTCTGCTCATCTTGGTTTAATGGGATTGCAGTCGGTCACCCTTCTAACTGCAGTTCTCTCTCTCTTCTCACTGCTGTGTAACACTCTAGTGTTGCTTCCTGTCCTCTGAATAGCTCTCAAAGGGAAGCTATACATTCTTCCCCCTCCTCAAGCAGTGGAAACAGTTGACACCAGTACTGCTTTTTGTTCGAACTGGTCGATCCTGAAAGCACCGCTACTGAGCAGTTTACTGTATTTTTGGAACATATATGCTTTGAGATAGAGGTTGTCTTTTTTGCCATATAAAATGCAACTAGCATTTTTCAAGTGCTACCACAGCTTAGATAAGAATTAATATGACAGCTAAAGAATTGAAGAAACACCATTAAAGTGCTATAATAGGAAGCAAGATGACTCTGTTCTTGATTCCACTCTGAGCTACCTTGGCTCCCACCGTTGGTCTTGTGGAGGCATCAGCTGCAAGCGAGATATCTGCAGCAAACCGAACATCCTACAACTGAGTGTAAAGAACCTGGTGATTTTTTTTATGTTCTATGTTGTATTAACAGTGGAATTTTATTTATGAGACTATTTTGTTTCTCTTCCAAAGGAATTAAAAGAGGAATTTACACGTATCCTGACAGCTAATAATCCCCATGCTCCCCAGAATATTGTCAGATACAGCTTTAAAGTAAGTGTGGCATGACCTGTAAAACCAGGATGAGTTTTTTAATGTTTGTTTGTTTTGTTTTTTGCTATTAGCTATTTTTGTGTTTTCTTTTTATTTATAACCAGGTAAATTTCTTTTTAATGTGACTTCATCTTGTTACATATTTACTGCCAGTGGTTCCTAAAGGGATTTTGTGGAGGGTAAAAGTCTGAAAGCATTGACATATTTGTTCAGAAGTAGGAGATAACAATTACTCAGCAAGTTCTGGCAGTGAACATAATTAGTGCAGCTAATCTCAGGCAATATTTTTTTCCATTCAGTGGTGGTTAGTAGACAAAAGGCAATGCTTTATTCTATAAGACAGTTATGCCTCAGTATCCTCACAAGATTCAGTTGTTTGCATTTTAGGAGAGCTCAGAAATGTGCTTTGTGAAATCAGTGACAAGAGCTCTATTCATGATATGTAGGAGTGAGCAGGGGAGGGTGCATCAAAGACTGCCAGGAAACATCCAAGAGTCACACCTTCACGTTTCCGTGTGCAGGGCATAGGCTGCATTATCCTGGAACAAGCTTCTCCAGCCAGCATATACAGCTAGCAGCATAGGCTGCTGCAGGGGCAGAGTGGAAGGATGGCTCTGCCTCCCACCCCTCCCTTGGAAGGGTTATAACCCCTGAAAGAAATGAAAGCACACAGGGACAGCTCCTCCAGCTCTGGCATTGGATTATCCCCAGCCTTAGGCAGGGAATAGACAACCAAGTGAAATATTCCTGAGCCTGTCTCATCTCTGTACTACCATAACTGGTTTGACCAACCCTTACGCTAGATCACCAGAGAAAGGAAATCAGTCTTGTGGAAGCAGATGGGGTCACTTTCTCTTCTACTTGGAGTTGATATTGTCAATATTTATGGGATGGAAAGGGGTGATGAATGATCCATATCTTCACATCCTCCGCAGTGAGTGAAGTGGGCTTGATGCTATGCTGGCAGTGGTACAGGAAGCAGGTGTATTTTTAAGAAGAAACTATTGAAGCATCTGCGGTTTGCAGTGGCTTCTGATTGCTTTTACGTGTAGCTCATAGTCTTAATACATGGTTTGAGCCTAGGTGCGTGGCTGCATTGTGCAGTGATCTACAAGCAAGTGCCGATAAAGTCAGCTTCACGTAGCTGAATTAGTGCAGTGCTTATAAGCCTGGGCACAGTGCGAAGTGCCTGTACTGTCTCCAGATCAGAGCTGCTCTGTCTGTATGGTGCTGCTCTTGTATAGGTACGACAACTCATTCAGGGATCTCAGCACAACAGGGCATCGGGGTCTCTTAGGGAGTACTGTACAGTAGAGATGTACTAGAACTATATTTAAATTCCCTTACTGTGGTAGTAGTGGAGAGCCTAGAGGTTTCACGTTCTTGCTTCTTCTCCTTGTATTTTTAATTTATGGCTTTCAGTGTCCTGAGATATGAATAACTGCTGGAAGAAATTCAATGTAGAAATGTTAACAGCAAATATATATTTATCAGTGTGGAATTTATTAGCTTTAGCAATTTAGGCTATGCAATATTTCTGGTTTAAAAAATATATTTCTCCATGCCAGTTGTGTTGTTTTTTCTTTTTTGTAGGAACGAGCATACAAGCCAATAAGCTACATAGATCAAATGGCCATTCACTTCTCTTTGAATGGAAACATGATACTCAGAGATTCAGATGAAGGCAGACGGCAGAGTATGAGATTAAGCATTGCATCAGGTTGGTTTATTATCTGAAACCACAATCATTTTCAGCTAGGCGTTGATACCACTTATTCAACATGAGGGAGCGATTATACTTCACGACCACAGAATTGAACGGCTCCTATTTTGACTTGTCTTTCTCAAGAAACAAAAACAGAAAGAAAAAAAATAACAAAAAACAATCAGCCAGATGTTTGCCACAGTGTAGAAAACATTGCATGCTTTTGGAGCCAGGTGAACAGTAACACCACCCACTGAAATTTTCAGAGCTATTTAGTGTCTTTAAACATCTCCCACTATGCTTCCACTACAATTAGCTGGGCATACATGTCTAAACTCCTTAGCCTGCTTTGCAAGTTTCAGCCATGGTTTAAAGTCTTAAGATTTTAAAGCAGATATGTTTAGAGGCAGGGTGAACATTCAGGAAACTGTCATGTACTTGACCCATTCTTACTCTCTTACTAGGGCATCTACTTCTGGACAACGTCAGATATAAGATATTGAGGTAGCTGAACCTTTGATTTGAGCTAGCATTGCCATTCTTAGGTTCTCACTCAAGAAAGGTGCCTTAATCAGAGACTAAAAAGTTGTGTTGTTAGTAAACAGTTCTAGGTTTGAATTTGCATCAGGGAAACGCTGTTTAGTGATTTTCTTGTATTTTGACTGTTCACAAAAGGAGAAGTTGTGTCACAAAGAGTGTCCTTTCAAGGTGGTAGCTGTCAGGCACAATGATACCACTGCATAAGTTCCTGAGAATAATTGTTACCTGTGGCCTCTGAGGGCCAGTGCCTCTTTTATTTTATGCTTAACAAAATATGAATCATGATTTGAAGTACAACAGAGTGCTAAATAGAATCTTCAGTGCCATGAAAGCATAGATTGTTGCTGTTGGCAGTACTTTTCATAGTTTCCAAACTAACTAGTTTGAAGCAACTTGATGCTAGCATGACTACACGCTTGAGGCTGTGATTGGAATGTAGACATCCATCATTCTCTAACATGGTGTTGTGGTTTAACCCAGCAGGCAGCTAGTATATTCATTTTTATCCATATAAATAAGAACAAACCACATTGTAACTCTTTTGTATCTTGAAAACATTCTCTATGGTTGTATGTAATTGCAGCTGTTTTTGGAGGGCAGAAAGGTGCAGAGCTGAAAGGATACCCAGAAGCAAAGCTGTTTGGATCAGAAGTGGATTTCAGAAGTTTGATTTGAGTGGAAATCAGATTTTTGATTTCAGTTCAGCGAGAACTATTGCAGTCTACTTCTCGTAATAACATTGTCCCCTGCTGTGGCTTTGAGCAAGCAATCACCCTGCAAATTGGGGATTGATTACTGTGTTGTCTAATGAGAGAGCGTTAGAAAAGGATGCATCTGTATATTAATACTTCAAAAGATAGAAGAATCTGCAGAGTATGGGATAATATGTCCTTTCATCCTGATTTTATTCACTTATCCCTTCTGTCATCAGAAAAAGCTCTCGTTGAGACTTCTGCAGTAATATCTGAAGAAGCAGAGATTAAAGATGAAGAAAGCACAGAAGATACTCAGGTAATTCTCTATAGTCAGCTGAGAGCTGTTCATTTTATTTTTAATATTAGATTTGAAACTCTCTTTATTGTAAAATGGGCTCGCTGAGAAGCTTCTGTGATTTATTCTTGAAACATCTGCTGAGATGTCTCTGCTGTAGCTGAGATCCTGCACTTTCTACTGAACAGCTGGGGTCCTCCCGCCTTTCTTCAAGGTGTACAGGGAGATGACAGGTCCCTACGCGCTAGGTCTGTCTTCATCCAGATATTATATCAAGACAGAGTGTAGTTTGCTGGGACCTGTAATCTTTCTGGATAACATGTGAAATCTGCATTTCCCTGGAAGTGAAATTGGTTAAGAACAAAGTGTAGAGAGATGAAAGCAGCAGGTATAACTACATTAAAGAGTGGCCTGACTTAAAAGCAGTCGGCTGACCAGGAAAGGAGTATGCTATAAGAAGTTTCTTTTTACCCACACAGTGTCAGGCCCTGTAATCAAGTTCAGACAAGTTTCAGATAAAGCTGTCTGTCTAGAAAGGAAGTAAAAACTCAGATACAGTCTTCTGGTCCTTGAGTCCAATTCATTTTATGAAAGACAGTCATGCTATATTATCCTATTCATATCAGGCTCTGTTTTAAAGTAACTTCAGTTACTGGTCTTCCATATTCCAATTTAGATACTGCTCCAGAATCTCCTTTCTGTGATAGGTAGAAGTCTTCTGATTTCCATCTCAAATATTTTGATCTTAAATTTTTCTATTGTCAACTTGTAGTCATTTGAATTCGTACCAACATTGCCATCTAGCTGAAACAGCTTTTTCCCTGTAATGTAACGCTACCTGTCCCAGTGGGGTGTTTCTGCAATACCGTGTCCTCTCAGCCACAGTTGGACTTATTCACTTATTTACCTATTTCACTACCGAACCCTGAATCTTCACTAGCAGTGTCTTCTCCTAGGCAGCAGAATTCCAGCAGTCTGAGAAGTGCTTCTGAAGAAGGAAAAAGATGTCTGGTCCTTTCAGGGTGGAGTTACTGCTGTATTCTCTTGCAGGCAGCAGGAGAGGAAGAGGCAGAGGGTGTAGGAGCGGCAGAAGTAGCTGAAGGAGCAGAGGCAGAAGAGCCTCCTCCCCCAAGAGTGAAGGAGCAGAAGCTTGCAAACCAGTTCAACTTCATTGAGAGAGCTTCAAGGACGCTCGACAACCCTTTGCGGGTATGCTGCTGCTGCGATTTCCTTCAGTGGCTGAGAGGATCTTTTCTTTGGGAGGGCATGTGGAGCATCAGTGTTTGTGTCATATTGCATGATCCTTGCAGATACTGTTAGGAGAAAAAAATTTTTTTTCTTTTTTGCTATCATAAAACAATGTTTGCCTATGGTAAAAGATTAGGGGTGGTGACAGTGTTGGCTGAAAAATTCTTGCCTCGTGGACTCTTGGACAGCCTACAAGAAATTTTGGTGCTACTGTAAATCCTTACATCTCCACTCAGATACATCATTTTTCATGTCTATTTTCTCATCTGAAAAAGAAAATATATAGAGCAATGGTTAGGGTAGTAGCTGAGGGCTTGGAATCCCTGAATTCAATTTCCTTTTACTACAGAGTCCTTTTATGGCCTTGCACTTCTATTCTTATCCATGGAACAGGGATATAAGTGCCCCTATATCAAAAGGATAAAGGTTTTTAAGCTTGCATTAAGCACGGGTACTACAGTAACTGACGCAGGTAAGCGTGACAGATCCCTCCCACTCTGTGCCGTGTGTTGTCTGATCAGTACAGACCCAAGACCAAGTTTCTTCCCTAAAATTTTTGCTGAGCCCTCAGCCATTTCCAGTGAGTCTGTCTTCACAGGGCTTCCTGACCAAGCAGTACCGGTGATGCTGGCCACCTGTCGAGACCTCATACAGGAGCTTTCTGAGTCAGAGACACGTTTCAAAGAAAAGATTCTCATGTTTCCCATGCTGCCCTGGAGTCAGAGTATATGCATCTTCCAAAGAGAGCCTGGCTGCCTTCTTGCAGCCATTACACCTAAAGTGAGGGGCCTTTACATTTCATGGGCTTGAAGGGATCTAGCCTCCTAGAAGGAATATCATCCCTGCCCACTAGTAGAGATGGAGGATCTCAGGAGAGTTCATAAAATAGTACAGTGCTTACTGCAAAGTCCGAGTGGTCTTCTGCATCTTTCAAAAATCCATTTAGAGGCCACAGAATTAGTTATTTCTCTGTTAGGTACTTACTGGTTAGTTAATTTGTTATTTCTCTGTCCCCAGCTCTGCATGTTTGCTTCCCATTCATTTTACTGGGAGAGGCTTTTGTGGGTTGGTGCGATTCTATCTTTGAAAGCAGATTCTAGCCCTTAAGTATATGTGAAGTACTGTTGTGCACTGTACAGGATGTGCAGTTTCCACCTCTGAGACTGCTTTATGTCAGAGGTCAGTGAAATGCTACTGGCAGCTTCTTAAAAATGTCCTGACACAACAATTTTGTGAAAGAAAATGCTGTTCTATGAAAGGAAAGTTTCACAGAAATCCATTACGTTCACTCAAATTTTGATGTAAGGGTGATGAAAATATTATTACAGTAAGATCAAGTGAATTGTTTATAGGTTATTATTCTGTTCAACTCCTTTGTTTTGACTGCTGTACCCAGTTGGGATTTTAACATATAGGTCAAAACTTTTCAAATTTGGTAGGATATCATAACTGATGCCATAACTAGTAGCAGAATGTTTCAAATGGTAGAGCTGAAACAAACCATTTCAACACCTTCAAAATAAAACACTGAAATTAAATATTCTAAGAAGGTTAGAAAAAATTAAGAAGGTCTTGTAGACCTTCTTTTGGTCCACAAGAAAATCTATTTCTGATTGCATGATAACCAGTAATGTTTGTACAGTGCTCTGGGAATTGTCTGGATGCTGAATTAATCCAAGATCAATGTTATTCTAATTATCTGCCTTCAGAAGACAGTTTCCACAACTGGACTATGTCACTGTGAAGAGTCTCAGTGCAAAAATTACACTTCTTTATGCTTTTTTCTATTTAGGAAAGAGCATGTCAGTCGGAGCCTACACCTTGTAAAAACTTTTCAGCCACTGCTAACCAGGTATATCATTTTGACTTCATAAGCTCTTTATAGAGTATACATAGGAAAATGAGATATGAGAAAGGAGAAACTGTCTTTGCATTCCTTGCACTCGAATGAGCTCCCATATTGGGGCTTTGATCTCTGGTTTAAATCTGAGAGCAAGTTAATGTGGCCCTGTTTTCTGCCTTAATGGGTGAACTTGCTAATGGTTTATGTTTCTTTCTAAGGTCAAGTGTTTCTGTTTAGCTGCTTTTGATTGATCGCTTACCAGCCACCCTGGCCGGTTTTCTTTAGAGGGCCTTAAAGGCATGAGAACCATGCTGTGAAAATGGTTCTGGGCTCAGCAGGAGCTGGGCTGCGGCTGAACTCTGCAGGAACAGGGACACAACTACAACTGCCTCCTCCAGGCACTGACTCCTCCTGGGACGTGGCTCTCTCTGGGGTGGGGACTGCGCTGTTGTTGAAGAATTTCCATCAGTGCTTGGTGGGTAAGCTGGTCATTTAGGAGGAGCTGTGATCCAGCATTCACTACCTGGTCAGCTGCAGGACAGCTCCATCAGAGGCAGGATCAGTGGGGTCTCTCGAAGTGCAAGAACAAATAATGAAAAAACATTTATGACACGTCTGCTGCTATCTCCACTTTGAGCACTGTGCATACAGAATACAGACCTCTGAAGATTTCATGCAGCAGGGAGTTTACAAGGGATCATGGAGTTTCTGAGAGTATTGTCAAGAATTTGATGTACACAGATTTTTTTTTTTACTTTGTCTAAATTTGGCTATATGGGAAAGCAGTCAACAGGTTTCTAAAGCCTGAAGCTGAACACAGTGAGAAATATAGCATAAGACACGTGGAAGGCCCCCA
This sequence comes from Chauna torquata, assembly GCA_013399475.1. Classification (NCBI taxonomy): domain Eukaryota; kingdom Metazoa; phylum Chordata; class Aves; order Anseriformes; family Anhimidae; genus Chauna; species Chauna torquata. The sequence continues at coordinate 136,520 of VXAL01013032.1, read as the reverse complement.
CTCTAAGCCCGTTGAAATGGACTTAGTGCTGGTTTAGGTAGTGGGAACGTGCCTGTTTATTCATGATGAAGAACTGTTCCACAATTGTTTTATATTATTTTCTCCATCTATTAAAAATAAGAAAAAAAAATTCTTCATGACATTTTAATTATATGAAATATGCTATAGCTTTCTTTGGAAATGGAATACAGCCAATTCTGCTGACTGCTTCTCACAGATACTTACAAAATATATCTGTGTTTATCACTGTTACAAATTTTGTCTCAGACTGTATTACCAGTGTATGACAGGAACACCCAGTAGAAAGTATTAGGTAATGACAGCAAATAAAGTGCTATTGTAGGGAAGTGATAGGAAGGGGAGGGAAGATGTCTCTGTCAAGCTGAAGACTGTAACCCAGTTTATTTGTGAACTTGAAATCACAGAGTAATGGGCCTGAGATCTTCCCTCTCTTCAGCTGGAGTTTCCTTTCATTTTTTTCTGAAGTGAGGTGACCTTAGAGTTGGAGAATATATAGCTATTAAAATAACCAGGCTGTTAATGAAATTTTGCATGAAATGTTTGAGAACTAAGAGGAAACATTTTTCCTTGTTTACTTTTTATTCTCTTGAAAATTTGAATGGATATAAAAAAAAATTTGTAACATAAGCTCCTTTTTCCTCAACTCTTCTTCCTTCTTGTTTTTCCTTATGTTCATAATTTCCTCTTCCAAAGTTTTCTGTTCTGCTCCTTCTCTCACTCTTTTCATCACATCTTTTTGTCCTTTCCCTGATATTTGGAACATCTTCTCTTCTCACTTCCACCTGCAAATTTGTGACACAATACAGATTTTTTTTTGCTACAGATTTCTACTACTTTCTTTATTCCGATGTTCTAGTCTCCTTTTTGTATTAGAATCATACTCCCTCTCCTAAGCTGATGTGTCAGAATTAGATCACCTTTTCTTTGTGCTGAAAGTAACATAACTGTTTCAGATACAGTACTAGTACTCCAATACTCCAATGTATGATTGTCAAGTGGAAAAATTACTTTTGGATCTACTCAAGTAAGACATTCCTGGCATGTGGCATAGCAGAAGATGTAAAACTGCTCTCAGTTTCCATTTCATCATATGCTGCGGAGTTAGAGTCCAAGATTTAAATTGTGTTAAGCAGCTACAATTTAATTTTCCAACACCACATGAGAAATGTCATAAAGCAGATGTTTAATGCATGTTTCTTATTAAACACTGTAAATTAGCCAAACACAATGTCCTACAAAAAAGGATATGGAATGAAAGCACCAAGAAGAGTGTTGAGGAAAGGAAATTGGTAGTAATGCAATACCGTCGTACTTCTCAGAGTAAGACATGCCCCATCAAGCTTTGAATATCCAGGGTTTCAATCCTTCATTTCTTGAGTAACAAGCCCTCTGTCTTTCAGCTGATTCCAGTGGCAATGTTACTGTTGTGAAGACTGTCATATTTTTGTGATGGTGTAGATGTTTATTTTCTGGGGTATAATTAAGTCCTAATAAATCCTACCTCTGTCTGTCTCTCAGTGGGAGATCTATGATGCCTATGTGGAGGAGCTTCAGAAAATGGAAAAGTCAAAAGAGAAAGAAAAACCGAAAGCTCAGACAGCAAAGAAAGAAGAGAAGAAGAAAGGAAGAAAGTTAACTTCTCTGGAATCACAGGTACTTTCACAGTGCTGGAAGAAGCTTGCTCAGAGTGGTGGTGGATGCTTCCATAATGCAAGTCAGGTGAAATGCAGCAACTCATGCTGGCTGTGTAGCAAGTTCTCTCAGTTGGCAAGTAACAAACCTAAGAAATGCGAATATTATTTTTTGCTGGGAACCATATTTCTAGAACAGCATTTCCATTTTCGAGTTACTGTACTTTTTATGGGAAAGCAAAACAGTGTGAAGCCATAATCTTGACTTCAAACCTGATTTCCAAGGGAGATTTGTGGCCTTCTTTTTTGTCCATTATCATATTCGTGTCTCATTTTGATTAGCATGTGAGGCATAAAAGAATGAAATAAATAGGAACACTCTGTGACTTTTTGAAGGCTTTTCTATGGGATGCAGAGGTATTAGGTATAATCTAATCTGAAAGACAAATAAATCTAGAATTCCTTCAAAGTGTTACTAAAGCAGTGTAGTGAAATGTATTTCACTACTTTTTATTATTTCCATGATAATGCTACATAATTATAATTTGTATATTCTATAGTTGTATACATATAAATTGTATTTAATATATAATTCTGGGAGGCTTGACCTGGATGGGAGGGATCTTCTATGCATCATTTATTGATTTAGTTGGAAAGTGACAGAAATGTCTCTCTCCGAGGTTTGAAGGATTGTGCCACGTTCATTAATTACACAGCATGGTGATATCTCAGTCACGGTGATGTGACCTTCCCATGTGGGGGTCAGCCACCCTGAGTCCCTTGGAGTAGCAGGGTGAACGGCAAGCGCTGCTGGACTGCAGCAGCCTCCGTTAGTCTGGTGTCTCAGAGCAGCAGGTATCCTGCCCAGCTCATAGTTCTGCTGGTGCTGTGGTCTTGCTGTGAGGGTGACATTGACTCCTAATCCAGGCTGCTCTGTCAGGAGAGGCCTAGGAGTGCCCTGCAGGAATGCCACAGCCCATTCCCCTCAAGTGGCAATATCACCATCTTAGACATGTCATCCCACTTCACACACTGAGAATACAATGCAGCGACCCATATTTGCATCATGTTCCAGAATGTTTTCAGACGGTTCAGGAAGTTTCTATTAGAGTTTACCAGAGTTTTATCCCTTCAGAATAGTGGGTGGTTCTTTTTCTCCCCAGCCTAAATAAAGCCTAAATTGCAACCTAGAATGCAAACTGAAATAATTAATATAATGATTGAAGAAAAGTGCACAGAGAACTCTAACACAGAAACATTGAATTGAGTTCTTAGCTTGCCCCTAGAATAGATGTAGATATATCAATGTAACTAAGATGTATCTGTGTAATATAAGCTGGCTCCTGAAACTGGCTTTGGCACTTTCATATCATATGCTGATATAACAGTAGAGGATTTGGCTGGCTTAGTTTTCCCAGTAGCATCATGCCATCAGGAGTCTTACAGCTTAAACAGACGAGAAACATGTTCTGACAGACATCTTCCTGTGAATAGTGCCATTGAAATCCACAGTCCTTTGTAAAACTAATAAACCTTTCACCTGAAGAAAGAAGTGTTGGAGAACTAAGCCTGAAGTCAGTGATACAATTATGGGCTTAAAGAGTGGACTGCTAAGCTGATCATTAAACTGGAATAAAAATTCTACCAGTGAAACCATATTGTAAGAGACTGCTGCATGCTCAACTGACAACAGTGGGAATCTGAAATCCACACACTTATGATCCTTCTCTTTGATGCTTTGCTTTTCATCTGTAACACTTTCCAGGGGGATTGCAGGGAAGCCAGAAAGTCAATACACTGAAAAAGTGAAAGGGAAAGCCTCTTTATGCAGAGCCAGTATCCGAAATTGAAACCCACTGCGAGACTGGTGGGTCAGTTTGGAGTGTATGAAAAAGCAGCTGAATTTTCTAGTCATTAATTTGGAACATGCAACCTGGAGTAATCCAAAACTAGAATCAGACTTAAAACAGCCATTACATCTGGTTATGTGTAGCTCTGTGCGTGTTTTGGGCCGCTCGCTATAAGAAGGGTACTGAGTTGCTCGCACGTGTGCAGAGAAGAGCAACGAAGCTGGTGAAGGGACTAGAAAACAAGTGTTATCGGGGCGGCTGAGGGATCTGGGGCTTTTGAGTCTGGAGAAGGAGAGGCTGAGGGGAGACCTCATCGCTCTTACAACTACCTGAAAGGAGGTTGTAGCGAGGAAGGTGTCAGTCTCTTTTCTCAGGTAACAAGCGACATGACTCAGGTGACAAATTATAGGACATGAGGAAACAGTCTCAAGTTGCACCAGAGGAGGTTAAGATTGGATGTTAGGAAGAATTTCTTCACAGAGAGGGTCATCAAGCATTGGAATGGGCTGCCCTGGGCACTGGTGGAGTCCCCATCCCTGGAGATATTTCAGAGATGTCTGGACATGGCATCAAGGGACATAGTTTAGTGATGGGACTCCATAGGTCAGGTTGGTGGTTGGACTTGATGATCTTGAAGGTCTTTTCCAACCTAGATGATTTTATGATTCTATGGAAATTAAAGATTGATGGCATCAGAATCTGTACCTCTGGTCTCAAGTTAGCAAATGGAAAAGTGTTTTTTGTGGAGCTTCCAACTCATAGGTTATATAGTTTGGGCTCCACATAGTGATTGGAACAGGGCATTTCTAGCTAAAGACTTTCTGAGGACGTCCTGCCTTTGATTGTTGCTGAAGAGGAGCTGTGGAACATCAAGCAGGAGATGTGACTGATAGTACAAAGGCTAAAATCAAGGATCCCATGGCTAGAAGTAGTAATTGATTTCCACCCTTGTTTCTGTAAGGCTAGCAACTAGATTGAAAGAGACTGGGATAGTTCCTGAGATAGTGCTGTATTCAGCCCAAAGGGAAGAAGAGAAAAAAGCGAGTGGATATTACCGAAGTTGGATCTCTGATGGAAGCTCTTGCTATGATAAGAAGCCATGAAAGAGAAGATCCAAGGACTAGAGCTGCAGCTGGAGATGACAGTAAGGGTCAGGTGAGGAACTGAAAACATAATGGATTAAAAGAATACTGAGTAAGAGGCTAGGAGAGCAGATAACTGGATGAGGAAGAACATGATCCATGGAAGAAAGTGGCCAAAGGCAGAGAAGAGAAAAAGACTTGACAATGGAGCAGAAGGGCCTTGCTGTGGGAGAAGAAGTAGAATTAAGCCATGTGCTGCACTGAAGAATGGGGAGAAAAAGCAGGGAAGACATGGTTTGGCAAAGCAGAAGAGAGAGGCAGCCAGCAGAAAAGGGAATGGAGATAACCAGGGATTCCAGCTTAGTGAAGGATGAGTATGATATAAAGAAGAATATGAGCGTATAAAAGACAGAATGGCAGAAAGTATTTGTCTGGAGCCTGTGGTGATGGGCTCTCAGAAATCTCTTAGTATACCTGTCACTCAAATGGACCTAGAGAGAAGAGGATGCACTACATCCAAGAACAGGGATACAACGTTTGAAACCTTTTCTCAGTTTTCAATAAAGGCAGCAAAATAGAACATGGAGAACATAGAATGCGAAAAAGGAATGATACGAAATCTTCTGAGCTGAAAATAGTTGGGAGCGCAGAGAGAACTAGGCAGAAGCGTTGTATCTGCTTGTCCTGTTCTTACTGTTCCTGAGCCATCTGCTTGTGGCTCTGATTATAGAGAGGATCCTGGACCAGGAGTCCTCTTGGTCCTATCCAGTACAGCTCTCCTCATGTTACTATGTGAGCATAGAAATTACCATGTCTGAGGTAGAAGCAAAATTAAGCAAAGAGCTTAATGCACTTAAGTTGATACAAGCTAGCTCTTCTCACCCTGAGATGACATGAAATCACAAGTCTGATAATAAAGACTTTTAATGGATCTATCATAAGAGGAGTAGAGCTGTGTAATTGGAGAATAACAAAAATAGATTATATGTAAGAGGCGTAAAAATGGTTCCATTAGTCTGACCTTTAACAATATGTGGCAATAGAATTAATTTGGAGAGAAAAAAATACAGAAATGGGAGCAAATATGAAAAAATAGTGTATGTGTTTGCCAAAGATAGGCTGTGTCCAAATAATCTCATCTTTCTTTGACGAGAAAAGTTGTGGTTTCCCTTAACAAGAAGAGCATAGTAAAGATAATCTAGCTGAAGTTCTGTAAAGCTATTGCTATAATGCCTTTGGGGAAATGATTAGGTAAAGCAGAAGGGTTGTTACTAGTACAGCTTGGGAAGAACTGGTGAAGAAGAAGGCTATGTGTTTTGGAGTATTAAAAAAGGTAAGGTGAGGCTTTACTCTTTGAAATGACAGGGAGAAACACGAGTGTATCAGTGGGTGAATTGTGATGTGGCTATGAAAAGACGGGTGCATTGTTAGAAAATTGTGTATGAAGGATAGCAGAGAAATACTTTTTCTGTTATGTCTATCCCACTATAGCATTACTCCTTTCTGAGATACGCCCAGTGAGATAGCCCAGGCCACAGGTTTATAATTATCATTTGGAAGCTCTTGGATAACCACCAGTTATTTTTTAAATAATAGCTGAGAACCAATTGCCATTAACCTTCACGTTAGGGTTCGCCTGCTCCTGTTCAACCCAAGGAGAGGATGAGTTGTTACGAACTCCCTTGTCTTCATTCTGCTGTTTACAACATGTCAGTATTAAAAGAAAATAATGAAAATGAACAGATGAGTACAATTCTAGAAGGGAATGACTGCTTGACAGGATTCAAGCTGAGGGACTTTATTTAGGATTTGCAGTGGATGTTTGCAGTGTGGAGGTGTTGGCTGGGCAACAGATGGCAACACACCTCTACTGTGTTTTTTTTCTTTGAAAGCCTGGAGTTCTTGCAGTAGCAGTATGTGTATTGCAAGAAATATAAGCAGTTATTGCATTGGTTTTAGGGTAGGGTTTGTCTTCTGGATATGCAGTTATACATCAGCAGCAGCCTTGTTTCATGCTGCAGTTAAGTGGTATTGCACATTGCAACTGGCCAGCTACTGAGAGGCAAATGTGAAGCAATTAGTGTTAATGAATAGTAGAACAAGACCAGAACGTTTATTTTCAAAGTACTAGCTCATTATCTATCTTAACATATGATTCCAATAACATTATTGCTGTCCTAAAAATAATTTATGTACAGAAATAAATGAAACAAATTTGTTAGCTGATGAGCTCTCATTACGTTTGGCTAGCTACCTCAGAGTTGCCCTACAAAGAAAAAATCAGTTTCAAGCAGATCTTTAAGAAAAGATAAATTAGGCCTATCACTTCCACTGAAGATTTATTTCAGTAAGATACAGAATAAATCAAACCTGAAATAGCACAGGATCCAGCGAGAAAATAACTTACTCTGATACAGTTTAATGCCAAAAATGTAGTTATTCATGGCTGCATTGCTAACAGCATAGCTACCTAACAGGAAAGCTGACTTAAAGCTCTTTCAATTCATCTGGACAGTATCCTGCATTGCAGAAAACATTCCATTGGATAATACATGGTTTCTGTATTTACAGGGTTTTTTTAGTTTAAAGCCTGCTTCCCACTGACAACAACAACAAAAAAGATTTTATAGATGTTGCAGGATCTAGCATTCATCTTTGAGAACACAATAGAGTAAGCCTCGTCTTCTGCTCTTCAGTCCAAAATGATGTCTCAGGTTGGAAATTCAGAAAGTTTGCAGTGCAGGTTTCCTTGGATGAGTTAGAGAACACGAGCTGCAATTCTGCTCATGTCTGTAGGGTACAGCACTGCCATTCTTCCCCAGCGCCTTCCAACAGCGCAAGCATGTTAAAAGGGAAGAGAGGTTTTTTTCTGCATGGTGGGTGAATGGAAGACAGCATAGGTAACACACATGATGAACCAGCAGGACTCCAGGGGATCCGTTCTTTATACCTAGTAACTATGACTTTTTCAGTGTTGGAGAAAAAAGTGCTTATTGCTCTTCTCTTTTTCTAAATCAAGTTGTAACCTTTTCAACATTTAACCCCTGTCAATTAAGCTTACACAGAGCAATATGCTGGTGGCAGCCAATGCCATTTTTATAGTCACGATCCCAATATTGCTGGACAAGTGTTAGCAGAGGTGAATTGCTTTTTTTCTAGGAAGTGTTTTAGAGAAAGAGGTCTTATTGTGGCAGAAGCAGTAATAGCAACTTAAAGTCAAAAGAGTGAAATCCCATCAATTGGGAGTATTGATTTGTACTTTGGATGTTTCAAGTGTCCTCTTTCTCTCCCTCTTTAATTTCTCTCAATACTTACGAAGTCCTAGTGTCTAAGGAATATTTTGCAGAAAATCAAACTGTGTTAAAATTTGAAAATATGTGCAAGTGCTTTCTAAAATTCTGAACATGGCAGTAAATTCTCTGTGTGGTTCTCAAGAAGTCCTCCCACAGACCTAGGGAAAAGCTGAAGAACGTGAGAGTGGTCACACTGATTCAGGACTCTAACCACAAATGAATGCGTAAGGAAGGTTGAGAACACAGCAAGTATACATCACACCCCTCTCAGCCCCAAATATTCTTTCAGTCTTCAACTACTTTCTGCTGTTTCCTAGACTTAATGTGGTTTGGCACATAGATGGAAGTATCTGTTCAGTCTTGCCTGAACCCACATAAAATTCTTGCATCTGCAACACCCTTTGACAAGGAGTTGCACAGATGTCGTCCTTCTGGAAGTCACTTCATTTTCTTTGTTTTTAAGTTGACTTCCACTAAGTTCACTTGGCAGCCCTCCTTCTTGTATTGGAAGAGGCAGTGACTAATCAGCTACTGTACATCCTCTCTGGGCTGTTAAGGATTTCACAGACCTGTCTCATGTCTTCCCATGCCCTCTCGTCTCCAGACTGGCAAGTCCCAGCCTACTCATTTTTCCTACAGAAACTATCCCAGACCATGAGCCATTCCTCTTGCCCTTCTGCAAACATTTCCAAGTTCTGCTTTATTCTTTCTGAGGTGGGAGAAGACTGTACACGTTAATGAAGATGCAGGCAAACTATGGGTTTATAAGAAGTGTGGCAGATTATAAAATTGCTTTTTTTCTCTTTTTTTTCCTGTCATCTTCATGCTGTTTGCAGCAAGACTCTTTGTCTCTGTTGAGTCTGTGCAAAGCCCAGGAAAGAAGCAGAGGGCTGGGATGCTCATAATCCAATGTCATGTTGTTCTTGGTTCTGGTTGTGACTGTGCAGTGGTTTTGGCAAGTCATTTCATTTTTTCTTTTAATGTTCGGGGCACTCTGTGGGCTGTGCCAAGGATGACAAGTTTCTTTTTAGTGTCTTCGCTATGGAAGAAATCATGCTGTGCTGGCAGCCATCAGTCCCTGGCAGGGGTTTGAAGATGAAAGGCTTTGAAACCCTGATGGGACTTTGGGGCAGCGGTAGCAGAGGGGAATTCAGGTCCTTGGAGCGGCACGCAGTCAGAGCACTTTGCATATGCCTTGGCATTCTCACATCATTATGCAGAGCTGTGCTGTCATCATCCCCATGGTCCCACACAGTCTGGGGACTTTTAAGCTCTGTCCCTCCAGTTCCTGGCACATAGACTTACTGTCCTACTTGCTGGTTAGTCCAGCTTGGATTTTGCTTATGTTTGCTCGTATACACACACAGGATAGAAAGCACAGTCTCACAGGAAGAGTTAGGAATAGAGTTTAATAAGAAGACGGGATAAGACTGTGGTCTTATCCTGCGCACAGGGCTCAGTCAGACGAGCATACCAACAAGCCACGTGCTGGCAGTTAAACAATTACCTAGGGACCTCTGGCCTTGCAAGATGCCACTCCCCAAAAGGTCTCCAATACTTGCATGCCTGAAGCTCTGCCTGCATACCTTCATGCACGCAGGTTTGCCCACTTGTGGTGTTCTCTGGTGAAGAGGATGGGATTTTCCACAGTATCAAAGCAATTTCCACAAAAGCTGGGCAGCAAGCTGCCCTTTGCGTGTTTATTATATATTATATGACCTCGTGGATCTATGTTTGCATCAAGTTGGAATTACCTAGTGATTAACTGGAGGATTTCTAAATCCTGTGATCTGTACTTGAGACATGATACCCTAAAGCTCTCCATGCAGATAAGAGAGGATGCTGATGCATGATCAAATGTGATTGTGTTACTGAAGCTAAAGAACTGTTATCAAGTGAGGTGGGGGAGGAATCGTGTGTGCTTTTAGCTCATCCCATCATGAAGTAGATTGGATGAGCTGAGGAAGACAAGACTAACTGCCTTCACAGACAAGAACCTTGCCATTGAACTAAATCAGGAACAAACTCTCAAGTTACTGCAGCTCAGGTGTGGATGGCATCTTGCTGAACTTATAATAAATTTGTTGCCTTAAGTCAGGTGCCATTATCATTAGGTGCTAGCGTGAGGAGCTTCAAATTATCCTGTATTCAGGGTGAAAGGACTCAAGTTTTTAAGTCACAGAAGGTCTGAAGGACTTGTAAACTATAGGATATACATTTTCTCCTTCTTGTTTATCTTTTCAACAGAGTGATGATATAACCAATATTTCAAAGGCTGCTAAAATTATGGAGCGGATGGTGAATCAGAACACATTTGATGACATTGCACAAGGTACGGCCCTGCTGGGACATGCTGTTTGCACTCAAGCCAGAATTCCTGCAGATGAGTGGCCGCAGCTGCAGCAAGAATCACAATAGATCCTTTGGGGAAGCTGGCTCATAGTAAAGGAAGCAGGGAGGGATTTCAGCAAAAGATGCCAAGGCAGAGGTTAGTAGTGGAAGATTGGAGCAGTTAGTGCCTTTATGTGAGCAACTGGTTTGTTACCTTTTGGCATACTGGTGTCTCCAATGCTGAATGTTAGAGAAACAGGGCTCAAATGAGCACGGCTATCAGTTTGCTGATTCACACAAGGGAAACAGGAGAGCAGGCTGCTGTCATTTCAAGGGCATGCACATCAGCCCTGCTCTGAGCAGGCTGGGCCAGCAGGTAAGCATTGCCCTCCCGACACACTGCGTTCCCTCCTGGATGCAGGTGCTGGTTACAAAGCAGCCAGTGCAGAGCAACCATCCTGCTGGCATACAGGTCCCAGCCACAGGGACATTTGTAGTGTTGATGTTGTTTTGCAAGGGTTTTTCTGTCTTTGCTCACCTCACTCCTGAAAGGCCACATATAGTTCTGGGAATGGCTTGAGGTCACTCCTCTGCTTTCTTTTTCATCCTTTGTCTGCTTTCAGACCATCAGCTTTTTTGTGTGAGGACTTTGTGCTTGGTAAAGTGCATTTACGGGACTTAGGTGCTGTTTTGGGGTTGAGACTTAAGGACTGAGACAGTTTTTATACTAACAATTGGGTTCTACAGAGGCTGTGAGAATGGCAGAGACTCTTTTAAAGCTTATTTGGTACTACTCCATGCTGAAGTATTTCAGATTTATTCAACAAGACCTATTCTTTGATTTTTGGTTTTAGATTTTAAATATTTTGAGGATGCCTCTGATGAATACAGGGACCAGCGAGGAACCCTCCTCCCACTCTGGAAATTCCAGTACGACAAAACCAAGAGACTTGCAGTTACTGCCATCTCCTGGTAAGTCTCTTTAGTGCAAACTTGTTCTCAGCTGTTTTGCGGAGGAGTGGAATTAGTTGTCATGCCACCTTACGAGGCAGTGCTGGTTTCTGTGGGAACACTTTTTTGAATAATTAGTCAGCTACTTTGACAGCACCTAGACATGCCAGGTGCTTCTGGATGGGAAGCACCTTGTGTGAGGCTGAATGTGCCAAGGTTGGGCCATTCAGCAAAATGACACAGCAGGACTGGGGCAGCGCTAGGGCAAAGCGAGTTCAGTTAGCAGAGCAAATAAGAGTCCCTTCTTGGGAAAGCTGGGATAGACATGTCATATCTTGGGTATGCNGGTTTGAGACCACCTGCTGAAACTGAACCCTACAGGTCTATGGGGCCCGATGCCATGCATCCCAGGGCACTGAGGGGACTGGCTGAGGCAGGTGCCAAGCCACTCGCCATCGTATTTGAAAAGTCCTGGCAGTCAGGCAAAGTCCTCCGTGACTGGAAAAAGGGAAACATCACTCCCATTTTTAAAAAGGGTAGAAAGGAAGACCCGGGGAACTGCAGACCAGTGAGCCTCACCTCTGTGCCTGGGAAGATCGTGGAGCAGATCCTCCTGGAAAGCTGTGTTAAGGCACGTGCAAGACAAGGAGGTGATCTGGGACAGCCAGCATGGCTTCACCAAGGGCAAATCGTGCCTGACCAACCTGGTGGCCTTCTATGATGGAATGACTGCATCAGTCGACAAAGGAAGACCGACCAATGTCATCTATCCATACTTCTGTAAGGCCTTTGACATGGTCCCATGTGACATCTGTATCTCTAAACTGGAGAGATATGGATTTGAAGGGTAGACTGTTTGGTTGATAAGGAATTGGCTACATGACCACACCCAGGGGGTTGCAGTCAGTGGCTCTATGTCTAGGTGGAGGCAGGTGATGAGTGGCGTCCCTCAGGAGTCAATCTTTATCTCTTCTTTATCAATGACACAGACAGTGGGATCGAGCGCACCCTCAGCAAGTTTGCAGATGACACCAAGCTGAGTGGTGCAGCTGGTACACCAGAAGGGAGGGATGCCATCCAAGGGGACCTGGACAAGCTTGAGAAGTAGGCCCATGTGAACTTAATGAGGTTCAAAAAGTCCAAGTGCAAGGTGCTGCACCTTGGTTGTGGCAATACCAGACATGAGTACAGATTGGGAGAAGAACTCTCAATGAGTTCTTTGGAGCCCTGCGGAGAAGGACTTGGGGGTTCTGGTGGACAAGAAGCTCGACATGAGCCAGCAGTGTGTGCTCACAGCCCAGAAGGGGCTGCGTGCTGGGCTACATTAACAGAGGTGTGGGCAGCAGGTGAAGGGAGGTGGCTGTCCCCCTCTGCTCTGCCCTTGTGAGACCCCACCTGGAGCCCTGCATCGCGGTCTGGAGCCCCCAGCATGAGAGAGACACGGACCTGTTGGAGTGGGTCCAGAGGAGGGCCACGGAGATGATCAGAGGGCTGGAGCACCTCTACTATGAAGAAAGGCTGAGAGATCTGGGCATGTTCAGCCTGGAGAAGAGAAGGCTCCAGGGAGACCTCACTGCGGCCTTTCAGTACTTAAAGGAGGCTTATAAAAAAGATGGAGAGGGACTTTTTACATGGGCAGACAGTGATAGGACAAGGGAAAATGACTTTAAACTAAAAAAGGGTAGATTTAGATTAGACACTAGGAAGAAATTCTTTCCTATGAGGGTGGTGAGGCACTGGAACAGGCTGCCCAGAGAAGCTGTGGGTGCCCCATCCCTGGAGGTGTTCAAGGCCAGGCTGGATGGGGCTCTGGGCAACCTCGTCTAGTGGGAGGTGTCCTGGCCCATGGCAGCATGGTTGGAGCTAGATGATCTTTAAGGTATCTTCCAACTTAAGCCATTCTATGATATTCTGTGATGTGATGATAATATGCTGTCAATTCTGAAAAGCCCAGGGAAGAAGGGACAGTGATTACCTTTTTGATAAGTATTAGCACAGGAGAAGTAAAGCAACAGAAAGGGAAATGCAAACATTGCATGTGCCCCGTAAGGTGCTGAAGCACTGATACCTGACAAGACCTTTATACATGATAGTGGCACTCATTTCAGGCACTGCCCAGATAATAGCGGTACTTGCGTGTTGGGATCTTACACAGTTCAGTTTAGCAGCCATTTGTGCTGCAGTCCACTTTTGCATGTTTATTCCTGGACAGTCCAAATCTGTCACTGATACTTTAAAATGAATTCTCTTTTTTTTTGAGGTGTTATTGCCATGGTAATTACCGTGAAAAAATAGTCATCACCAACCTGAATGAGTCTTTTACTTTTTAACATACTTGATCCTCCCCAGAACTGGCTTCTTCATGCACTTAAGCATGAGACTTGCATAGCTCCTGCTTTGTGCTTCCCTGCAGCCAAACCTCCTCTTACTTGTTTGTGGGGCAGTGTGATCTCACCTGTGTCTTGCCAAAGAGGATCTATGGAGAGACAGAGCAGGACTGCAGTCTTCTGTGCTTTCAAGCCATTCCAGTAATTATACCTTAGTAGAATACTGAGGATGTGGTTGTGTGAGAATTACAAAGTAATACTAAAATGAAGTGTAAAATTGGGAAAAAAAAAGCATCTTTTGTAGGTAGCTTGTGTTGCTGTTGTTTTTGCCTCGAGGAAATGATAACAGAAAGATGGCCCTGGAATTGGAAGAATGACCCCAAATTGCTTTATGTAAGAAGCTTTTCTAATTTAATTTTTGTTCTCACATTGTTAGCAGTAACAGTGCATTTATTGGATAGAGCAAGTGCATTAGGATGCCTAGGTATTAGCCCAAGTGAAAAAGGAGAAATGTTTTTATTTTATCAATTCAGAACAGTCAAAGAAAACACTCATTAGATAAATTTCACATCCATTCATTTCACAGAATTTTTATCCACTGATTGTGCTGTGTGAGCTTAGGGACAGCAACCGTACTGAACTTTGTCCCACATAAAACCTACAGTAACTGTCCACACACAGCAGAAGTTGTAAAGGCAGATGCTTCTCAAATAAAGGGACTTTAGATGGCATAATAGCGAATTACTCAGTCAGTATGCTTCAGCAAATACACTACTCACCACTTGAGTCGGAAGGGAATTTCTCTTCCTGATCTGTAGTAATGATCGTGAATTTTTGAACTGATAGCTGTTTCTTGAAGCATCCATCATTATTTAGTGACAGGTAGGGAAAGTAAGTTTATTGGGTATTATTCCTTTGTGGGTTAGAAACTCCTTTATTCTTGCTTCTGAAAGATGGAAACCAACACATTCCTGCCTTTTTCCTTTCCTCAAAGGCCTAATTTTTAAAAGTAAACTTTACGTGATCATGAAGCGCAGAAACCGACAAGTGATGGAGATTGACATTGTATTTCAGTCTGTGCCCCTTTTATCCTTTTCATCTGCTGCTGTGGTCTTCTGATGTTCTATTTCTTGTATGAGTGCTGAGTCCAGAAGAATTACTCATACATGAACTTTACTAGTGCATATTTTCAAAGGGTCAAGCCTTTAGACTGTATACAGTCCTATGAGAATGGGCTCTGATGTTAGTGTGTGAAACACTGCATTTCTGTGGAAGTGTATGGTTAATAATAAATGCAATCTTATATGAATTTTCTCATTACAGGAATCCAAAGTACAAGGACCTATTTGCAGTGGGGTATGGCTCTTGTAAGTAAGAAATGCATAAGTATTGAGAGATTTGAAATATTAAACTGATGCACTGAGATTAAATCATATCATACTGTGCGGCACAGATTGCATTTCATAGCAAGGACTCACCTAATTTCATAGATATAAATTGAGATTTAACTCAAGATAGGAATTACACCTTTGTGTTTCATGACATGAACATCCACAAATGCATAGGCAGTGTTAGGCAGGGCTTCTGGCTTATGATAGTGCTGACTCTCCCTTTGGTCAAGGACTTGCCTCTGCAAGCACCACTTAATCCTTTTTATCTTACCTGAGGGGCTGTGATTGGCATTTCCCTGTTCCTGCCCTTCTGATTGCTGAAAGACCAGATCTGTTACGTTTTGCCAGAAGCTAATCGTGAGATACTTGTTTAAGTGTAAACTCATTCTCTTGCTGGGGACATCTTCCAGGGATGTGTCAGAAGATAAGCTCTCCATTAGAGCACATCAGGCCTCGATATTGTGAAAAGGCACTTCCCCTGCTGTAGTATCTGGGATTAGATATGGGATAATTAAGAGCAGCTATGTACATCTGGTTCAGAGGTTCCTGTGTTACTCCATTGGAGTTTTTATCCAGTCTTACTGCTCTCACATTCAGGAAATGGAAAAGAATTCTAACAAGTTCATGTTTTCTCACCGTTTTTGTGCTGTTTTGCTGTGTGCTTTATATCTACCTGCTCAGTTTATTTTTGGGCTGTTTTTTTTTGTTTGTTAGTTTTTGTTGTTTTTGTTTTGCAACATGGAAATCATATCAACAACCTTTCTTTTCCTCCTGTTCAGTCTCTTGTTGCTTACAGACAAACTGACTGCTGTATTCTGAATTCTTCACATCTCCCCGTTTACTTCTGTCTAGACAGGAGAGCAATGTCAATATGAATAAACTTTCTCTCTTCCATTCTTCCACTCTCTTCTCCTTTCTAGCTCTACCTGAAGTGCTGGCTATAGTGAATAGCTTCTTAGGCAAGTGGCAGCATTCTGGTAGATCCCCCCAGGACCACTGCTTCCCAGGGAAAATCCTAAAGGAAGGAGACCAGCTGAGAGACAAGTTTTCCTGGGGTCTTTCTCCCCCAGGTAGTGTTGGCTCCTCAACTTTATCTTCTCAGCAGGCTACTCCATAAATTTCTCAGGTCCTTTCAAAGTGCCTCTGGGACTTGCTAGGGCTCTACTCTTCCCCACTATTGATAGTTGATGTTGAGTCACGTTGCTGGCATTCTCATAGAGTGAATGGTGACCTTAAAACCTCAGCTTGGCTTCAGATGGGGTGATGTTAATTAAAGCGAATACAGAAGAGCTGCCAAAATCCCAAACTATTTTAAGTCTCCACTGTTTTTTCTCAGAGCTTATGAAGACCACAGCAGTACCCTACCTGTCCTTCTCCAGGGCATCTGCTCCTAGGGAAGATGTCCTCCCTGTCTTACCATTCATTCTGAAATGAAGCAGAAAGGGGCTGAGAAAAGAACAGTATTGCAAAGGCAGCAGAACCTTCTCCTTGCTTCAAGACAAGGATAGACTATGGAATGGTACTTGTAATTTGTGAAAAGGACCGGGTGTTTTGACCCAGTTAGTCTCATCATTTCTAGTAGGACAGCTGTCCTTCTCTGAGTGTTAGTACTTACTTTTTTTAGTAAAAGTTGACTCTGCTGTAGAGTACTGATGATCCTCCATTTGGCTTTAAGTCAGTCATGGGGCTACAGGTTACCAGCATTTGAGAATTGCAGATTGTAGGATTAGTCACTGAATTTTTTACCCTAAGCACTACAACCCCTTGAGTTGTTTGTGGTGGACAGAGAGTGGGAGAGCCAGAGAGAGGACCTTACCAATAGGAACATCTTTGCCCATCAGCCATTTCAGTTGCTCTGTATCTACTTGCAAGTTACAGGTGGACATTTTTTGCTAGTGTTCTTTGGACTGGAAAAGTTATAGTCTGTTGTGAATATTCTGAATTAACAAGGCAAGTTGTTTGGTGTTTATTTTAAGGGGATACCTTTTTTGAATGAATGCTGAAGGATCTCAGCTGTGATAAAATGACTAATGAAATTCATTGTTGAGAAATGTAGTGCATGTGGGATAAAAAGCTCAGCACTGGGCTCAAAGGAAATTGCTGTTATTCAGGAAAATAATCTTGAGGTCATTGTAGGTGTTTCTGTTCGAACATTTGGTAGTGCTCAGCAGTAGTCAAAAAGGCGAAGCAAAAACTGATGGGAATTATTATGAAAAAAGAAGAAACTTCTTGATACAGTAGAAACAAATTAGAAAACTACATATAAAGCGACAGGAGAAACAACAATAGAAAACTAAAAGGAGGACAAGATAAGGTACGTGATATACTGACATCTTGATTACTGTGTGCTGTTTTGGTTTTGAACTCTGAAGAAGAATGTGTTAGGCTGTGGGAAGATGGGAAAAGGTCCAGAAAAAGGCAGCAAGGATAAGCAGAGATATATATGATGACTTCTGTATCAGAGAGCATAAACAGATTATGACTCTTATAATAGATAGGGGAGAGGGGATTTGATATGGGTCTGTAGAATCCTGAGCAGCAAGAGGAAAGTGAAAAGGGGTCAAATGTTCGTTATTGCCTGTAACACAAGGATGAGGGAGATGTTAAGAAATTATTGAGCTGCAGGACTAATGCAAATTTAAAATAGAATAATATGATGCGTAATGAAATTGTGGACCTTTTCTTCCTGTCCTCTGTGCTCTGGAGGACAAAGATGTACATGGAATCAAAAGATCAGTTCATGGAGGTGCAGTTTGTTGCTGGCTATTACCAAGGACAAGTCCTCTGATTCAGTAAGTGCATAACTGCAAGTTGCTGGAATCTCTGAGGATATACAAGGGGATAGACATACTTGCTGTGATTGTTGTGCTCTTTAAGCAGTTGCCACTCAGTACTCTTGGAGAGCAGACAGTTGGCTACAGGGGCCTTTGGTGTGGTCCCAAATAGTCGTTCTTATGTATTTGTCTGTGCTCTGACAATAAAACCAGATGAGTTGTCTTCATTTATGCTAGTGAGGATTGCATTCTGTGTGCAATATTGCAACATTTCATTTTTCTCATAAATGACGTTTTTCTCTTGAAGTTCATTCTATCTGAGCCCAAGAAATATTCCTCTTTGCTGAGAAGCCTAAATTAGCCTGACAATCTCTTTAAGTCAGCAGACAGCAGGTATTCTGAAGAGCAGATTAGGGTCATCGTCTGCAAAAGAAAGCATGGCAAGGAGTGCTCAGGATATTCCTTGTACAGCAGAGCAAAGTCTTATTGTGCTCACAGCCCCTGTGCTCAGAGAGAATGCAGGAATTAGGCAGGACCTTCCTGCTGCCCTGCCGCCCAGACGCAGAAGGCGAGATACAAGCTCAGGGATGGTAACCTCCACACCTAGACTGTTCTGACAATTGTTCTGACTTGTTGCACTAAGCAAGACCCTGACACCTGTGGGTTTTGGGTTGTGCAGAAGTATTAGTTGTTTGTGTTAGCTCTGCCCGTGTCCATTGTGCCAAGAGCAATACGCAGATGTAGAGGAAGGCGGACCCTAAATCAGTGGCTTGCTGTCTAGGTGGGTAAGAGATCCAGAAGATTTCTTACCTCATTTTTATGGCAGACACAGAGCCAGCTATAACCAGCTGAGAGCTAGGAGCTGAGTCTCTGCCCTAAGCTTGCTCATTAGTCACTGGTGAGAGATCAGCACATTCGGAGGCCATCTGTCCTGCCCTGAGGGTGGTGTCCAAGAAGGGAGCTAAGTAGCTCTCTGGAAGGGATTGTCTCCCCCCTTGGACTGTAGAGTGAACCTAGGCAGAGCACTTAGGCTAGGTGCCTGTCTCTTAGATGGCTGAAGTGAGGGGAGATTAATCTTGGCCAGAGGAAATAGTACTGTAGTCACACAGGGGCTGGGGTAGAGCCAGAAGCAGAACCCAGATCTTTGGATCAGTGGTGGTCATAGTTACATCACCAACCTTTTGTGCAACATGCATTTGGCAGCGCTGCCAGGATACAAGCAACACATTTGTCCTACTGCCAAAGTATACTTTTTGAAACAAAAGGTCCCTTGTTTTCTGTGGGTCCATTTCACTCCATCATGGTGAATTCTTTACAAAGAGGGCCCTAGCCTCTCCCTTGTTTTTGTATCCTATTTCTGGAGGTTTCAACAGTGATTTATTTGGATGGGGTTTCTGATGCTAATGGCATTTCTTTGGCATGAGACAGTCCCCTCTGAACAAGGAAGTATTGTCATCTGAATTTGCAATTCAGGATCTTTGCTGCTTGGCTAGAATTAATTTTTATTCCCATCAGGAGGAGCTGTCTTTCTGGTTTTGTTTTTGCATAAATGAGATTGCTGGATTTCTGGCTAGACTGACAGCCTGCAGTGCAGCGTTCAGAGGGCTATGATGGGTGTTGGGCTTGTGTTCTGCCTTGCTCATGGGAGCACTGCAAGCCCAGGACTTAGCAATCACCTCAGTTCATGTTCCTGAAAGAAGAGTGCCTCTGACAGCATTCAGAGATGGCTTTTTATGTGCAGCTCCATCTGTCAGCACCTGAGGTGAGTAGGGAAAAGCAGTATCTGCATGACCAATATACTTTCTCCTGCTGTTTCTTTGCGCTCAGCGGATGTAACTTGCCAGTCACAAGGATGGGTGAGGAGTACAGACTCACACCCAGAACGTGGACAATCTTTCGTTTACTGCCTGCTACTGACTGACACTGATGGATGGGCATTGCAATAAGGATATTCCCCAACAGGGCACGCTCAGCGTGCTTCAGAGAGAACAGGGAGAGGAGAAAATGAGCCAGGTGGCTTTAACAGCAAGGTACTGCAGCTTCACCTCTGTGCTTTGTAGGCATTGCTTCCTCGTCTGGAGGTTTCAGCTCTCAGCAGATCTTCCACTCTTCCAAGTCAATTGAATCTATTCATCCTCAGTGCTCCATGAGCACTTAGCACTAAAGGATGAAGTGCAGCTCCTCAAGGAGCTAGTTCCACAGTAACACTGAGAAACTTTCTCTCCAGGAAAGGTAGTGAAGCCAAGATAGCAAGACGAATGTGAAGTAAGATTGGCATGGTCAAGGAACATGCTTCTCTTACCTTGCAGACAGTTTCTCTTCAAGGGTCTGATGTTGCACAGAAAACTGAATGGAGGATCCATTACTACACACCATAACTGGTGATTTGCAGTATCAGGACTTTAGATGGGAGCTTAGAATAAAGAAAATGACTGTTAACAAAGTTGCTCGCTTCTGGAGGGTATAAGTCATTCTGCAGGGACTGAGAGTGTGTGTTTGGAAGTATGCCATTCTCTTTCTTTCTTTTTGTGCAAGAAGCCTGGATACCCTCTAGAAAGCAAACAGTGGAAAAAACAATTAGTAGAGAATTCCCAATCCACTGTTCACTCCAAAGATTTCATGAAAATTAAAATCAGCTTCATGTTACACACCACTTAGGCTCATACAGAGCCTGTTCCAAGCCCCAAAGGCTTCTGCTATACAAAACAAAATATAAACAAATATAAACAAAATACTTTGTTTTCTAGCAACTTCCAAATATTAATTTGAGAGGCGCAAATCAGGAATAAGAGTGGCCAAGGTGCCCTGTTTCCAAGTTCTTCCAAAGGAAGGAAATTCATAAGGCACCCTCTACCCTGGTGGTTTCAGAGTGTGGTTCTTACCTCATGATGCTGTAGAGAGACATTGAAACCTTAAAGTCTTGGCAATCTAAGTTAGGGCAGTAACTCTCTAAAATAGGATAGGATCCTGAGCATGTAAGCAAGATGCTCTCACCAGGCATCAGGAAGGAACTCGTGGTACCACTGCAGCATTGTGCCCTGCCCTGCCAAGTACTTTCTCTTCAGTTATGGACTGTCTGTTGACTAAGACTAACTAGCGGAAAATACAAATCCAGGAGCTGGGTTAGATATCAGGAAAACATTCTTTCCTGATTCTGATAAAAGAGCAATCAAAGAACTGAAGCATAAGCTCTGATCATAACGCTCCTAAGGCAAGCCTACAGCTGTTCTGAGCATGATGAGTGTGATGCTCTTCCTGGAGTCAAGAGAAGAAGTAATGGACGGTGGGGCTGGATCCCATCCTACCTTCACGTGCTGGCGGGAGGATTTATCTTAAAAGCTGGGTCAAAGCATGTGTTTTATAATGATGCTCAATTTCCATGTCAAAACTTCATCTGATGGTGAGTCCTTCACACACGCACACACACTAATACTGTTCCAGCTTTGATTTGGTCTACCCCCTGGTAAATGGTATCTCATTTCAAGGTTAAATTTATCTAATTTAAATATTTAGCCATTGAAACTCATTAATGTCTTGCCAGCAAGCTGAAAAAGCCTTTCCAGCAACTCCCTTCTCTGTGGGTAAATGCGCCATATTCATTGATGAAGCCATCTCTCATTGTTCTCTTTTTTAGGCTTAACTCTTTAAGCTATACTCAAGATTTGTTTTCTATATGCTGTGTTGTGTCAGTGGACTTTCTCTAACTTTTCTTGAAAACAGCCACATTGTTCTTGAGTGCAAACACCATAACCAGACATACAGACCTAGTTTCTTTCTTATGCGTGCTTCATACAGAGAGACAGTTTTACCTCCTCTGATGATCCTCTCAGTTTTAGACCAAGCCACTGTGTAGTCATAGCTCATGGTAGTGGTAATGCTTATCCACAAAAACTGGCACTGGTCTTTGAGTTGTTGCTTTCCAAATTGTAGCCTCCCATCCTTGGTGTAACCTTCATTCCCAAATGTACTATGGATGTATGGAAAGGGCACATGCAGAGGTGCCCATTTGACTGCTAGAATACTGTAACTAAGAGCATACAGTATGAGTAGCTGCCTTTTTCATCATTTCTGTGCCACCTACTGTTGTGTCATCTTCAGGCTCTCTCAGCAAATAGTTTTTATCATTATGTAGATTAAGATAAAAATATTAAGCAGTGCAGGACTAAAAAATGATGCCTCTAAGAAGCTGCACTAGAAAGCATCTCTGTTCACTTCTGTTTACATCTCTACTTTAGGCTTTGACAGTGAACCAGTTTTTAATCCCTCTAGTATGGGCTCTGCTAACTCCATACCATATAAGTTTTTAAAAGAAATACCATGATGTACTTAACTGAATGCTGAGGGAATACGCAGATATTAAGCACAGTTACTTCATCAGTCATCCTGACAGGAGGGATGGCAGCTTTGACAAGACGTTTACCCTCACCTTAGGTCTGAGGACCTAAGTAATAGGGGAGATAATTCAGCAGAAGGACTGGGATTCACACTGAAAGAATCTCACTGCATATAGACAAGACCTGTGATCATTAATTTGCTTTAGCTACTTGTTATAACGCTGTAATGCTTTATCTGATCTTGAAATGTAGATAAAACCTTGAAGTTTTATACAAGATCTCAGTCAAATTATGGAAGTGTCAATAACTTACGAAGCGCAGCTCTCTGGAATTCGCAGATACGTTAGAAAGTCATAAAAAATGGAGCTGAAAGGTATTTCAAAAAGTTATTAGTCCATCTCTGTGCGAGTGAGTACTTTTATCTAAAACATGAGTTTGAGGACTAAACTTGGTCCTACTTAATGAATGCAATGTAATTGCTGGCATGGTTGAGAGCAATCCTTGTGACAAGGACAGAAGTGTATGTTTGAGAAGGAGAATCCTGCAAGTCTGAAAACTCCAATTTGACAATACAGGCTGCGGGGTTAAGGAGAGTCAGTGTTAGAAGTTGTACCAGGTGTTTGTTTGTGGATAATTTTACTCAGCGCAGTGTCAGATTTAAAGATGGTGATGCAGCATGCAGGAGATAGCCTGGGCTGGATTTACATAACAAGCTGCTATATTAAATTCGGTAGTTTCTGATGAATGACCAAAGAGCTTTAAGTAAAAGCACCAAGAGGATTGAATGCTGCCTAAGAAATTCAGCTCTCTGAACCAGGTCACAGAAAAGTCTGTTCCAGGTGACTTCAGGGATGTATATGTATTTAAATCATGTTCCCAGAACAGACACAGAAGACTGCTGGGAGTGGAGTTCCCAGGTAATCTTTCTCTAAGCTACATGAGTTTATTCTTGTATTGAGAGTACTGAGATCGAAGACCTTGTCAGAGAGAAAAAAAAACATTTTAGGTTGGGTAAATGAAATTCCTTGTCTTGTGTAAGGCTGCGTGCACATGATTCACGTGAGGGGACTGCACTGGGGCGGGGGCTGGCTCCCCAGTCACGTTATGACCTCTGTGCTGGACTGGGACCAGCAGGTAGCTTTGGACTTGTTAGAGCCCCCAGTAAAGCTACAGCACTTTTCTAATACCACCACTAATACCATACCACCAAAGGCTGATAGAGATTTATGTGGCCCACAGTTACGTGCACACGCCTCAAAGGGAGATTGGTACTGTAGTCTGGATTCAACTCGTTATTTGGCCTGTATTTATATAAAGCACTAAAATGACATATCCCAGCTTTCGGAAAATGTCTCCCTGTCAGTTCAGAGGCTTGTGCTCAGCACTGAACTAAAGTTGCTAAAATTAAATACTACTTCAATGTTCAAAGACCCAGGAAGATCACTCTGACTTTTTGGTAACAGTTTTGACAGCTGTGTTGTGCCAACATGGTGGCTGAGCATTTCCTTTTAGCTGTGTATGTGGTGTTTATTGACATTTTGGATACTTGTACTCCAAGCTGAAAGACCGTCACCATTTGCAAGTGCCAATGATGCCAGTTATTAATGGTAGTTGGTTTGTTAGTGATATATTTGAACTTATCTTGAGAAAGAAAAATGAGACAATCACAGAATTGAAACATAATGGTTGCTTAGTTGCCAGTGATTTTAATTGTTTATATTTGTTATAGCAGGCAGACAGAATCCCCACTAGGTAATATGCCAAGTTGCTACTGTAAGGGAGTATTACAATGCAGAAAACAAGTACAACCAAATAAGCAAAGAGAAAAAATTAAAAAGGGAATCTGTGAGTCTTATTTGTGAACTCTTCAAGAACATTTTTATGGACCCTTAGTACACCCACAATCAAAAAGGAAGACCCTGGAGAACATGGGTCTCCGCTGTATTAATTTATGAGTGCTGGATGTGCTATGTGACTTTTTAATAGCTGTAATGAGTTTTTCCATGACTACAGTGTATTAATTAAAAGAGGCTGTTGAGGAAAAAAAAAAAGGCAAGGAGCAAAACATAGCATTTAGATGCCTCTGAGGCAAACATATCAGCAGTCATTAGTAACTAGGCCTTATGCTAATCTACCTTTTCATCCATGAAGAAGAAGTAAACAGAAAATCTCTGCTGATAAGATGTTTTGATGAGACAAATATCTGGGAGATGGTAAGAAGTGGAACAATCAGATTGAAGATAGTGATTTAAATCCTTTGGTAGGTGAGTACAAGAAATCACTATGTTATGATGTCCAAGCATATGTGTGAAGAAATTCAAGCCGTATGTCCATATTGGGGCAGCCCTATCTTGAGGAGCAGTGGTTTTTAAAAAAAAAAAAAAAAGGCTTAAGAACTGCAGTGATGAAATCCCAGTGCTGCACTGAGCTAAGAATGGCCTCTGAGGTCCTGGGCCCTACAGAGAGGGGAATTTTGCAAAGGAACTGAGAGGCTAAAAGAGCCTTTTTTATTTAGTGCTGGAATGATCCCCCTGGAAAGGCATGCTCACTTCTGGTTTTGACATGACAGGGAGAAGGCTGACAAACTAGGAAGTGTTCAGAAAAGAATGAAGGAATGATCTAAAAACAGGAGGACTGACCTGGGAAACAAAGTCAAGGAGCTCAGTTTGTTCAGCTTGTCAAAGGAAAGCTTGTTAGGTAGTTGGACCTTGGTCTGTTAACTCTTTATATTGGGCTGACAGATCATGTATCAAAGGGACCCTTAGTCTTCCAGACAAATGATGTAACAAGATCAAATTAAAACTAGAGCTGCATGAATTCAGGCCAGACAAAGTGTGGCTTTTTAATAACAGATGGGTAATTGAGAACAATTCGTTTTGTCATGTGATAAATTCACAATCTCTGGAAATTTTGAAGTGTGGAAATTTTAAAGGTGTGAGATTTGTCCGTAAGTTTTGCTCTGTGGCAGCCATAATTTTTTGGTTTAAAACATGAATTAATGTAGAAAAGCCTTCATATCTTTTGATCTTCAGGAGTCTGGTTTATTTGGTTTTCTAGCCTTTTTAGAGGCTGCTCTCTGCAGTGTCTCATGTTAGAGACTTTAAAGTTCACTGGAAAAACATCTATATCCTTCTCCATGGTCTGGAGGTCTTTGAAAAACCTCCCTAGTGGAATCAGTGTTAGAAACTTAAGCCATCATGCATCCAGTTTATTGAGATAACTAATTGTGGTCAATTAAACATAATTACACTGAAAATTACAACACTTTTAAATCTGTTTTCCAAATACCAGATATCTCTTACCACACATACATGCTCTGGGAGTGTAAAATTGACAGTACCTATTACACTGTCAACTCTGTTAGTAAATATAACCTAATAAGTATAATACTCTAAGTGAATCATATAAAAGATTAATTTCAGTTGGTGACTTAATTACTGATTTGTAATTTAAATGCTATGAGCTTTGCCTATTTTTTCTAGCCTTAACCTTTTGATTCATTTAAGTCAACTCATAATGTAGTTTTTTGCTGTAGCATTTTGTTAGGCATAAAATAATAAAGAGCTCTGTTTATGTTTGGGGAAAAAGATGTTATAAGAGATTTTTTTAGAGCCTGGGGATCAAAGGCACTGCTCAGCCATCCTGTTGTGTCTCCAGTGCATTGCAGGCCATGAAATTCCATCCAGTTGCCTCTCTGTGTAGCCCAGTTAGTTTGATTAATGCATTTTGGTCCACAGGAGGCTAAACATTTGTATGTCGTAGAGTCTTACCTGTTTGATAAAGCCAGTCTGGCTCTTTCCCTTTCTTAGCTTTGTCCCTGAAAACAGCTACGTTTAAGTTACTGTGGGAATTCTTTTTTATCATTTGCACAACAGAAACCAAACAGAGATGAGTTAACTCCCCTTGCTATTGATGTTAAGGTGATGGTCTCGTAATGAAAATCGGCTAAAAGACTTTCCTCCGTTCTATACTGAGACACCTCTTGACTTGGCAGGAGGTTATCAACAGATGTTGAGGACAGGCAAAAGAGCTCTATACGCTCTCTCTTAAAAGTGCCATTTTATGCTCCGTATATTTTAAAGATCCTGTTTCTGAAATATGGTTCTTATGCCTGTGCTCTATAAGCCAAACAGTATTTGTTTATTTTTGTATTTCCCCTCCCTGTCAATTACTGAGGTTACATTGTTAACACAGCTTGACTTTTCCATAGCAAGAGTCCCGGAATCAGGTCTATTACTCACACTCTATTCTAAGTAACAAAGATATTGTCAGGTCCCTGGGCACTAACAGGCGTTAGTAGCCCTGGCTACCCTCAGCAGCATCGTTGCTCAACGACTGCTGAGGCCCCTGCACCAGTTGCTCTGTTACTGTGCTTGGGTACTGGCTCCCCATCCCTTAGGGAACATCCAGTGACTCTTGTAACCAATCCTGATACATATTCTCTTCTCCCAGTAACCCAGCATTTAGGTAGAAAAATAACCAAGTAAAATCTGAATAGAACACAAGCCAACATAACTTAGCAAAAATGATTTTACTTATGACAGATACTTAACTATTTTTCCTTATTAACTTGTGGTTTGACTTGCTTTACTTCTCCTTGCTTTACTTTTCCTTGCTAAAACCTTCACATGGGCTACAAAGCAGATTGTTTAACCTGAGTGCTTCTCCTTCTGTCAGAGAGAGAACAGTAGCAAACATATGAAGATCCAATCTTGATTTAATTCTTTGCAGTAGGACTTCACAGTGGAGGTTCACAAATGTGTAGATTCCCAAGGATGGGAATTTTGTAAAATCCTTTCACCTGACAATAAACCAGATTTATATGGCACTTTCTTCAGAAGAGTTCCAGAGCCTCCATGTGAGAGAAGACTAAATTAATTGATTTGTTTAGCCTCTATACTTACTCCATAAGTATATGAGGAGCGATAAATGCCCAGGAGGCATAAGAGCTATTTAAGGCCACTGCAGGCACATATGGTTGTTTAAGAGAGTTTCATATGCTGTGGATTTGCTGTGTTTGCCAGCCAGGAAGAGGTTCTGGATCCAGTGACCTGAGAGATTTCCTCTTTCTCAGGTGCAACTGTGGTTGTGAAATCAGCCACATGGATAAGGAATGCTGCTGACTTGATGAGTTTTATTTAATGCCTAATGTGTAATTTACTGTGGTTAATCAGTTCAGTACTATTAAAGCTCAAAAGTTTCAAAACTATTGGTAAGAAGATAGAGATACTGTGAAAAGATTTGTCATGACCATAGGAATGCAGCCTCTGTAGTTTAATGTTGGTGTTGAAAAACTCCATGATCATACGAATGATTTGTACAGAATTCTGTTATGATTTTTTTTCATGTTAACTGTTGCAGGCTTAGATGTGATCAGGTGATGTGCATTTTTCAATTGCGTTCAAAGTCTTTCAAGCTAAGGAGTCACTTTAATGGTGAATCCTTGTGTGGAGTCTGTAATTTAGCAAACAGTTCTCTGGGGGCAAAAGAGGGGGGATTTTCTGTGTGGCTTTTTTTTTTTATCCTATGGAAAACATCCTTGTTTCAGTCCTGTGATGTGGAAGGTGCTGCAGGAATTCTTAATGAGCACATCACTGTGTGGCTGAGATGCAGTGGATGTACCAGCTTGAAATAAATTTTGCTGTCTTTCAGCTGTAATGCTTAAGTACCCTCAAACATGCTGCTCCAATCAGTTTGTTTGTGTTAGATTACTCTATATTGTGGCAATACTTTCATATCTGTGCACTGAGATGAAATCAGCTATCTTCTCTCTAACTCAGATGGAGAAAAGATAAATCACAAGCTGTGCGGTCTGCAGAGCTTGTGATCAGACCTTCTGTACAGACATTATTAGCAGTGGTGTAACTGTTGGGACTACACCAGCCAAATAAACTGGTTATTAACTGAACTTCCACTTTCATTGCTTTGTTTCTTGAACTGAGTTGCTCTCATGCCAAAATGCTGGGCACTGTAGCAGAATCTATGCAGAGAATGTGAGTTATACAGCACTGCTGTATGAATCAGCATGGATGTTGGTAAACCCTGGGGTGACATTATAGTGCAGAAAACTATCAACACTTTCGTGTTGATAGGATAAGGAAAGCAAAGAAAGCAAAATTTCTTCTGTGTAACTTCTCTCTTTGGCTTTAGCAGCCCCTTGCTGCACTGCATGCCATAGTCACCCTTAAAGGCAAGACTATATATGCAAATAATGTTGTTACAAACCACAATAGGGAAGAAAATTGTATTTTTATGTAGTAGCTTGACAAGTATAGTAACTAATAGTTGTTTCTTTTAATAGCTGCCCTTAATGCAAAATATGGTAAATTACAGTCAGTGGGCCAGAATTTAAGGAAATAGGGAGTGATGGAATATATATGTCTTTGTATTTGATAAAAATAATGTATTTTAAATTATTTTGGATGCAATGTAAGGATTTGTGATGTCTTCAGCAAAAAGCTATTTGACATATGAAAGTGAGAAAACAGGAAGAACTAGAAGTGGAAAAGGCAATACTAATAAGTGCTGGGAGTTCATGTGTCAGAGAATAAGGAAAATTTCTTTGGCAGTCAGGAAAATTTTCCCTGAGGGTTGGTACAGTATTGCCAAATCTGATTATTCGGAGATCACAAGGCAGGCTCTCAAAATCATGAGATTATTACAAATGATGAGACTTGATTTCTTTTTATGTGCCTCCTGTGCTTTCAGGGTAGAATGTGTTTGGAGTTTTAAAACCTTCTTTTATTGCCATGAGGGCTAGAAATGTTTTGTTCTGAAACAAAGCAGAAGCAGAACTTGTGTTTAAATAATGAAGCTGAGGCTTGGAAAAAAACCTCCTGCAGCACTCATGATATTGCAGGAATTGGCAGCCCTGTTGTGGCTCCTGTCTATAAGATGCCTTGCACGGCTCTTTAAACAGTGTTCCCTCGTGAATGTAGAGGCAGTGGTTCCCAAATAAATGGACTTCTGTGACCTGAGAAAAATCCCAGTGGGTTCATGGCTGTGCAGATCTGATGAATTACAGCTTTTGCCATTTTACATGTTTTGTGGGACCAGCTTGCAGCTCCACTCTGATCCTTGGAATACAAATAGGAAATCACTGGTAAGTTATGGGTCTGGTCCAGCTTTGCTAGTTTGATGCTCCTTGCTGTTCGTTTGCTTCCTTTAAAGCATTTCAGTTTATCTGTAGTGATTAGATTGCTGTTGTGACTGAACTATTTATGACTTTTTAATGAAATTTTCAGAATTTGGATTCCCACTGAGAAGAATGAATTAAGTTTTGCAAAGGAAAGTTTGAGCTATATTTTCAGATTTGCAAAAAGGTTTTCAAGATTTCTAGCCAAACCCCAAGCCCCGCTGGGATCTTCCGTACTTTAAAGACATCAGAGCTTAGCTTCTTTCTGTATGCCTATGTACTGCAGGATCTCTGACAGCCTGTAATCCTTCCAGACTTCACAGCATGCTCTGAAAATTGCAATTTCCTTTTCTTCTTTGAAACAAATCATTATCATTTCTTGCATATGGTGTTACAGCTGACAGTATGTAGTTCCAGCCTGAATACTAAAACTGTAATGCTGTTTCTTGAGTTCTGCTACAGTGTATAAATGACTTCAATGGGACTCTCAAGGTAGGTGCCACAGAGAAGAAAACACAATTATTTTACAAATGATAGTCAGTTGGGACCTTCTTCTGTGTTGACCACCAGCTGATTCATATTTTAATAAGCCATTGTCTTCCCAATTTGAATTCTGTTGTTTCTTGAATCCTCAGCTTTCTCCAAGCCTCACTGGGTGGCATTTGAACTATTTAATCATGTATTTTTTCTTTTAGTTAGCATATGTATTTTGTGGCCATGTGGTCATGACATTCCCTGCTGTGTTTGGTAGGAGAGGGCAATCATGCAGTATCTAAAATACTGCTAGACTGTATTCTGATTTCATGACGAGGCTTACCAGAGTCTCTGGCTATGGAATTGTATTTAATTTCTGTTTAGATAAACAAGATCAGACTCAGCCCACTGTTTTCATTAGGAAGGTATTTGATTATGTCTGCCTTCTGCATTACAACATAAGGTATTTCTTTATTTGTTGGAAGGAACTGTAAATTAGCACATCGGTCTGATTTTAATCTTTGGCTATTGCAGTGTTGGTTTCATGCAAAAGTCAGAGCGTGAAATTAAAGAATGATGTAAAATCAGACTGGAATGGGCCTCCAGAAATCAGTAACTCTATATCAGGACAGTGAGACACCTGAGGCCCCTTGCCACAGAGTTTGTTATGTCTCCAAATCTGAAATTCAGAAGTAAAAGGTCGGAGCTTGGACTGGAAACTAGATGAAGGATTTGCCGCTTCAGCCAGGTGTTAGGGCAAGGACACATCCTTCTGGAGGAGAGTCTCCTTATGGCAGTAGGGCCCGTTTAATTCCTTGTGCAGATGCATATGCAGAGGGTCTTTAAGTTCATCACAGACTATGCCCTACGTATGTCCTCTTTGGAGAGAGACTCCTGCAAGGGAACCCCTCCCCGGAACAGGGTTGTGCTGCATGAAAGCATCCACAGAGAGACGTGCCTGGGTTAGTGACCGGTGATGTACTTTGATCCTGGTTGGGAGATTTTCAGAGGATGCTTAGTGCCGAGGAGGCAGGGAGCGTTGCCACCCCGAGCCCCATCCCCTTTTTCAATTGACAAATTGAGTGCTGAGGGTGTGCACAAAGGCTTTGAGGATGCTCCTGTGCTCTCCCTTTTGTGTGTTGTTCAATGACGGAGCAGAACACAACACCCAATATATCCCCTAGAAAATATGTCAGCTTCTATCTATCAGCTGTTTACAGGCTGGATCTGTGGAAATGCTGGCTTTGTAAGGGCAGAGTTGCTGGTGAAGGGATTTGGTGTAGTACCACATATGTTAATGTTGGCTGGTATGACCTACCCCTCTGTATTATAAATATCCCTATCGGATAGTGGAACAGGATTAATTTGTGCATGTTTTCATGCCAATTTTGCTTGTTTTTTCTAATCAAATATTTACAAACAATCCCACCATGCTGTCTGGCATCATGAGGCAGCTCTCTGAATGAAACTGTTAATTTTATGCTGCACAGCATCAGCTGATTAGATGCTTTGTGGAGGAAGAATTGATATGAAAGCACAGAAATGAAAATAGCAATACTCCTGCCAACCACTGTAGCCTGTTGCTGCGTGTTGCTTTCATTCATCAGCTGGTTTTATTCATTTGTCTGAAGGGATGTTAGTGAGTGAATGTTACCGGAGAATTACACCGACTGTGAAGCAGTGCTCAGGAGCAAGATAGTGTGACTTCCTTGCTGTCTTCTCTCTGCACCCCTGCTCCCAACACCAGAGGTCAGCTTTCTTCTGTTCATTTGAAGCACTTTCTGCTCCAGCTGTGGCATCTGGCCATTACAAAATCAAAAGAAACAAACAAGAAGATCTGACCCTCCTCTAGGCCTCACATGGCTTACAGGAAGGGTTAAGATAGGAACAGCTATGGGCTCGATAACCTACACTGCGCTTCTGGTAGCAGAGCTAATTACTAGTTGCCCTTACCTTCCAGCCTGGTGCTGCAGTTATCCATGTTTGTTTAGACTGACTTCAGAGCTGGCGGGTCTGAGTGCTTCTCCTTGGTGACCTGGCATTGCAGAGGGCGCAGGATATCTGCCGATTTTAGATACTTA
Organism: Chauna torquata; assembly: GCA_013399475.1. Taxonomy (NCBI): domain Eukaryota; kingdom Metazoa; phylum Chordata; class Aves; order Anseriformes; family Anhimidae; genus Chauna; species Chauna torquata. The sequence continues at coordinate 104,845 of VXAL01013032.1, read as the reverse complement.
AATGGTCTCCATTGCTGTGATATCTCACTTTCTTTCTGCCTTGATAGTCTGCCTTCCTAAATGAGGTCGGGCAATCGTGCTTGCACTCTTACAGATGAAAGAACCAAGCCTGTGTGCCAAGGGACCTGCAGAAGACAACAAATATCCAGAGCTGCATTCATCTCAGATCCCATAGGGCAGTCCTTGAAACAAGAGGCTCTATTCCAGCAATTCCCATTGAGGGGCACTGACTCCAGAGGCTTTTTTTCAGAGATGTTATTCAAACTCAAATGCTGCTTCTCCAGACCAGTGCCATCACACCATGTTTCCGTTTTGGAGACAGCTCTTGACCCAACCATCTTCAGCTCCTGCGAAGAGCAGGAAACTCACTAAGTTAGCTATCTGTCTTCACTGGCTAATACCCAATCTGCGAGCTGGGTCACAAGGCAGCTTTGAAGACCTAGTCCTCTTTAGATTTCACTTAAGAACTGCTAGTTACATAGATTGAGTGTTATATGCATGCAATATTACCATCAGTGCATTAAGATGACAATGCCATTTAAAATGATTGGTTTTCAAGCAGCTCAGCAAGCACAGGGTCACAGAGTTAAAACAAAGAATGGGGTAAGAAGAAATGACAGAGGGAGAGAGATAAGCATTTATAGCAGCAGACCATGGTTAGATTGTTTTTTGTTTGTCATGAAACCAGACTTGAAAATACTATTCTATCTTGTTGTACGCTCTGAAAAAGAAAACTTCCAGCTAAATCTGAATCAGCCACTAGGCAGCTGCAAAAGTTCACCTTAGGAGGTCTGAGACAGGATACTGTATGCTTTCACTAACCAGAGACCAGCAGGAGGTACCACTTCTGTGTATGATACTGGTCAGACCCTTACTGGAATGTTGTATCCAGCTATTAACAGTTCAGTCTTCACAATGGATGTTAAAACTGAAATAAGTTCAGAGATGAGCCAGAGTATAACTTATGTTTGGAAACTCTGCCTTACAGTGAAATACTTAAACAGCCCAACTTAGCTTGTTGAAGAGAGGTTTAAGTAGTGATTTACTTACTGTCCATTAGTTACTTGAAGGGAAAGGAGGGAGATATCTTACGAACAGAACTCTTTCATCTTACTTTTTCATCTAGGGTGGAATCTAGCCACTGGAGGTAGAATTCAGAGATCTCAGGGAGCTGGAAATAAATTGACTTTTTAATGGTGGAAGTAATTAAGCACAGAAACAAATACAGAATTTATTCACCACAATGAACTCCTTTGGCCTTAGAATTTATAAATCTGCATTGGGCTCATTCCATCATTAATTCTAGCAATACGTAATTTACTTTGTAAGCTCCTGAAGTCAGATAGCTTGTCATTATTCCTAGGGCAGAATGGTACAAAGAAATTGTATAAGGCCCCATTAAAGGCTTTTTCTTCAAAGACTTTTCTCTTCTGTCTTTTGTTCTGGAGATGAGCAAGAATCATTTTTCAACAAAAGGGATCAGTAAAAACCTGAAGGAAATCTGTCTAATGTAATGTTTTCATTAGAGTTGAAACTTGTGAGACATAGAAGCTCTTCTTAGCTTACCTCTGGCTTTTGCCAATGCACAACAAAAATACACATTGTTCAGTATAACATTTCTCCCTGCTGATCTGCACGTGTGGAATTCAGTCATAGTTTTCTGTTCTTCACTTCATGCTTGGTGGTGTTTGACAGACCACTAAACTGTCAGAATATACCCAGGAACATCTGGATTTTAACTTCCACTGACTCATACTGGATTCATGCAAAAGTCGAAGTGTGAAATGAAAGACTGATGTAAAATCAGACTGGAATGGGCCTCCAGAAATCAGTAACTCTATATCAGGACAGGCTTAATTCCACCTAAAGGCTTCTGACAGATGTGTGGCACTTGTAAGACCAGTGTCTTAATGCTCAAGACAATGGAGATTCTATCTCCTCTTAGGTATCCTGTCTCAACATTATCAGATTGACTTGCTGGAGAAAAAGCCTGCAAGAGGACACCTGACACCCCTTGCCACAGAGTTTGTTATGTCTCCAAATCTGAAATTCAGAAGTAAAAGGTCGGAGCTTGGACTGGAAACTAGATGAAGGATTTGCCGCTTCAGCCAGGTGTTAGGGCAAGGACACATCCTTCTGGAGGAGAGTCTCCTTATGGCAGTAGGGCCCGTTTAATTCCTTGTGCAGATGCACATGCAGAGGGTCTTTAAGTTCTTCACAGACTATGCTGTACGCATGTCCTTCTCTTTGGAGAGAGACTCCTGCAAGGGAACCCCTCCCCGGAACAGGGTTGTGCTGCATGAAAGCATCCACAGAGAGACGTGCCTGGGTTAGTGACCGGTGATGTACTTTGATCCTGGTTGGGAGATTTTCACAGGTCACCAAGTGCCTAACTCATATCACTGGCCATTTTAGGTTATGATTCTATCAGGAATACTCCAAAATAGCTGGTCATTGAAGAATAAGTACAGACCAAATTCTCAGTTTTTAGAAACTTCTAACACCGGAACAGTATCAAAGTCTCTGCCCTTNGACGCAAGTTTTCGCCCGTTTTTTTTTCTTTTTTTTTTTTTTTTTCCTCCCCTGAGTGCTACTTGTTTTGTTCTGAGGGATATCACTTTGCTGTAAAACAGATGAGAGATGACAAAAGTGAGTTTTAGGGTATTGTGGCATGAAGTAAACTAGAGAAGGTAGAAGAGAATTATTCAGGGATGCTTAAATCTCTGTATCAGTGAGGAGTCTAAGCTGTGAATCATGTAACTACCTTTGGGTTTTGTCTTTAGCGGCTTCTCTCCACTTCTGTTTTCCTTGCTATAAGATAGGAAGAACGTGAATTTCCTTTGTGGGGAATTTGAGGTTTATTCTGTGTTTTGGCCATCCTTAATTTTTCAACAGTATCATGGTGGATTTAGATCACTGCTAAATTTTAGGGATTGGCTGCTGTTGGAGTCTTGTACCGTAAAAGAAAGGTAGCAGGTATTGCTCCACAGGCTATTGCCAGCTCATGCAGCCCTGAGTTATTCTTATAAGATTCCCCCAGGTATAAGAGATCTGACTGGAGATCCAATTCCAAATGGGATTCATTGGCATTCACCAGATCCTCTCGTCAAGTGGTGCCTGATGAAGTGTTTTCCAGCACTGCATAAGAGATCTTCGTAGAGAGACAGTCGTATCAGCTGTCTTATTGCTTGGTGAGTACTTAAAAAGAGAAGCCAGCACAGTAGATTCTCAAGATGCTGATGCTGTGGATGCCAGATTCTGGATGCCAAGGATTTTGGAGTTTGGAGACATCTGACTAGGCCTTCTTGGGCAGCCTCAATGATGTATGACTGTTCGGAAGAACAGGATCACCCCAGCAAAATAATGGGATCTGGTTTTCACGTTATAACATGGTATTTGCGTTGTGTAGTGTCTGAGTGTTCTGTCGTGTTCAGTTTCCAGCATGTTACCTTTGTCTTGCCCAGGACTAGATGCAACTCCTTAATGTACAGGGGAGGTGCTCAGATGCGCTCTTTTCCCGACTTCGGCTCACACGGGTTAGGAGAGTGGTGCTCTGGAGCACAACATACTTCCTAGATGCTGTGCAGTCCCAGGCCTTGTCCTTAGCTGCAGAGGTGCTGGAGGGAAGCTGGACTGCCCAGCAGCAGCCTGGCTGGTGGGGACAGAAGGTAATGGGGACCTAAGCCGCCTTTAATTCCCACAGCAAATCTGTGGTCTTGACCAGACTTGCAGTTTGGTTTGGCTTACGTAGTGGTTAGCTTCCCAGAGTGGAAGTCTACAAAGTTGGCTGTCACTAGAGAAAGGTGGAAGTTTCTTCTTAGTGTATAAATACCTGATGGGAGGGAAAAAAGAAAAGTGGAGCCAGACTCTTGTCAGTGGAATGAAGGGGAAGGACAAAAGGCAGTGGACATAAACTGAGATAGTGAGAAGTCCGTTTAAACATAACACAAAATCTCTCCACTGTGGTGGCGGTCGAACAATGAAACAGTTTGCCGAGAGAGGCTGTGGAAATACCTCCTTGGAGATAATAAAAACCTGGCTTGACACAGTCCTGGGCAACATGCTGTAGTTTGAGCAGGGGCAGTTGGACTAGATGATTTCCAGAGGTGCCTTCTAACCTCAGCTATTCAGTGATTCTGTGTTTTTTTGTTTTTGTTTTTCCCTATCCTATTCCCGTCATATCAAAGTGTGAGCCAAAATTTGGCCCATGGTTTGCACAGGTATTTGATGCTTTATGTGAGCCATTTGTACCAGATCCGTTCTCTCATAACAGCTAATTGCTGTTCAGAAATTTCAGTTGGAAGGATCTACTCTCTTCTTGCCATAATTGTCTTTTTTTTCCTTGCCTTTGTTACCTGATCAATGGATTGAAAGCTGTTGCTTTGTTGCCATATACGTTGCGAACTGACTTTGAGACTAACAAATACAGATTCACTGAATTACTTTTAATTCAGTTTTTTAGAAAACTAATAGTTTTGCTCTGCAATCTACTTTTAGTAGCTCTTAAAAACCACTTACAGTAATCACCAATCATATGCTTCACAGATCTGCTTCAGATGCACAATATTTCATGCACTAAAAATGAAAGCAAGCCCCCAGAAAAAGAAATTACTGTGAGAATAGCTGGTCTATATTCCAGCCGTGTACAAAGAGGAATGCTGAAAGATGCTGTCCAGATTTAATCATCGATAGCTGGCTTCTGCACAGGGGAGCGCGAAGAGGACCTTTAGGGACCTGGGAGATGCTGAAGCACAAATTAATAGGGGCCTAGACACTATTCTGGAAAAAATACTGCTTTTTTAATGCCCTGTTTTTATACACTTTCCTAAGCGTTTGATGTCAACCACCGCTGAAAACAGGATAGGGGCACACGTCTGAGCTAGAATGGCTGCTCTCATATTCGTTGTTGCTTGAAGTACATGCCTGTGTAAAATTGACTGCAGGTTGGCCCGTGCTCTGCTTCTTCTGTGCTCCTCAGTCAAATCTGGGTCTTCTGCCAAATGTCTTCAGGAAAGTTCTCTGAGCTGCAGTATCATTCCTAATTGCCTCCTCCACGGTCTAGGCTGCACGCGTCCATCTCATCAGGCATCTGTCTGGTTTCAAGAGGCTGCAGCACCATCATAAAACTCTAATGTGTCTGTCCTTTAATTATAGAATACATAAGCATCTCCTGCAGAGCGTGCATCCCCCTCATTGCTCCGCAGGTCAGGAATACTGAGATGCCGGCAGCCTGGCTTGTTTGCAGTAACAGCAGGCTGGTGTGATTATCCAAAGGCAGCATGTTTATAGAGGTCTGTTTGTTGCATGGTCCTGGGGATTTCTGAATGGTGTGTGCCTGCTGGAAGCCCCCCGACACTAACAAGCACTTGGCCGCTTGATGGCACTCTTAAATATTTAGTTGGTTGCAAATGCTATTAAGTATGCCAATTTTTTAGCACGGGGATAGAGGAAACAGAGCCTCAGGTATTAAATAGTAAAACAATATCAAGACTGCAGCTTAAGCTGACCAAAACAAGAAAGGCAGGAGCAAGAGTTCAGTTGGTTGTGCTGGCTGCTGCCAAATGTGTGCCGGCAGGATTAGCGCTTGCCTGGCTTCCCAGCTCCGGAGTGCTCTGCAGAGACGAGCATCCTGCTGGGTGCTGGAGTTGGGAAGTGCCCTTCAGTTCCTGGCTTCTGAGGAGCTGTGCATTATGCGAGATTGTTAGGCTCTCAGTCTGAGAGTCAAAACAGGAATACATTCCTGAAAACAACACGAGTGTTGCTTTTGACGTTATTGATGTATGGAACTTTTATAGCCCCTACCAGTCACCCCTTTCCTCCCTCCTCTGTGATGTGTATCCTCAGGAGTGCTGTGAGAAGCATGGAGAAGAAAGGACTAAGACGACATTAGCTGGTCTTGGCACAGCAGGGGCTGGAATACAAATCTCCCATTTGCTAGCCTTGTACCTTCATCGTATGGACTATCTTAGCCTTTTATCTGAGTTTCTTCGGAGTGTAAGTTAGCACTCATAACACAGGGGCAGTTGCACTGTTACTATTTACATTGTAAAACCAAACCTTTGTGAATACCTTATTTAAAAAAGCAAAGTTTAAAAATAATTGTAGTGCCCGCTAAATCTATCCTGCAAAACCATCTGATCAGAATGAGAAAAGTCTGATATTACTTACAGCATTGCAAACTCAGCCCAGCTGCATATTCCTTTTCTTTCTAGCCCTCACCTGCTTTCCTTCATGTGAACCAAGGGAGAGCCGAGCTGCAAGTCAAATATTCGTGCTATTTTTGGGAAGGTGCTGCATCTTTTCTTCCTGTTCTCCCCTGTTCTTGTCTGCTTCTGAGCCTCTGCTACGCCATGCAGTGACAAACAGTGCGTTACTGCAGGTGTTTCCTAAGTCTCTAGTTTTTGTTGTCCCAGTTGACTGCAGTGTCTGTTGTATTACTTTGCCAGACTGTATTGTAGAGTAAGATGCAAACATATGTGACAACTTGTTTCCATACAGGCGGTTTTTATCTATCAGTCTGTGTTTCTGACGTATGTGTCTTGCCTCTGACATGTGCGGAGCCCGCAGCAGTTATTAGGACTGTGGCACGGCCTCGGGTCATGTATAAATTACAGCCTGCCTTGTCACCTGTCAATTTTGTCTTTTCTAAAATGTCCAAAAGACTTAAAAATCCTGTTTTTTCTCATTTCTATCCAAACGGCAAGTTCTGTGCTTCCTAAACAGAGCCACAGTTATTAACACTAACTCAATCAAGAGTACCAGGAATTAGTCCAGTGTTTGGTGAAAGGTGTCAGGCAGAATGTTAAATGTGGCATTCAGACATCTGAATCAGCATAAAACAAAGTGATCTGTGGTTTGCCTACACTGACTGATGGGATTGCTCCGAGCTTGCGGAACTTGTGACCGGAGGGCCTGTGCTTATCCCTGGGGCTGGGAAACGCTCGCTGAGCTCAGCCCAGCACAAGTGGTCTCAGCAGTGGGACTGAACTTCTGCTGACAGATTTCAGAAAATAAATGCCAGTGGAGTTATCAGCTGAGACTGTCTCAGAGATGGTGCTGTCGAGATCAGTGGTGGCCCTGGAGCTAGGCATTATTTTCATTGGTCCTCTGGATGGAAATATAAACTCACAACAGATGAAATGTGTGGCTGATGAAAAGGCAGGTGGAGTTGTAAATCATGCTGGGAACAGGGCTGTCGTACAGAGTGATTACTCTGGTGGTAAATTGGAATTATTCAAACCAAATGCATTTTAATGCAGCCAAATATAACATTATATCTCTCTAAACAAGGAGGAGTGCTGTGTCTTGGAAGGCAACAACTCTTAAAAAAAAAAAAGTAGGCTTTTGTGGACAAGCAATAAATTTGAGTTCCCAGCGTGATATTTTGGCAATGGAGGTGAACGTGATTTTAGACTGCAAACAGGGAGTGCTGGGTGGCAGCAGAGAGATGATTTAAGTATTAGTGAGGCTGATACTGGAATATTGTGTTTGGTTCTGGAGCCAACATTTTTCAAAGGACGCAGAAAAACCCGTAGATAGTTCAGTGAAGAGCTCCAAGCTGATTTAAGTGTTGCAGAAGATGCCTTAAAGGTGGAGAGAGAACAAGATCCAGTTGAAGTCCTGGCCGCAAGTGAATTTTGTCTGGCCCTAGCACAAGTCCTAGCCCTGTGATGTCCTCCACGTATCTGTGGAAAGTTTCTTAATATTCTACAGTTCTCCACATCCGCTGAGAAGCAGCTTTGCAGCCGTGAAGGCAGTGCCTTTGAGTGCTGTGGCAACGCTTGTGATGGTCCCAGCTTTTTGCTGAGCTCTCTGCCAGGCTGCTGAATATAAGTAGGATTTCTGAGTTCAGGCTTGAAGGTTACCAAAAATATGCTGAAAGGTGACTAGCATTCAGTTTTAAAGTATCTTAATGAAGAGAATGTGCCAGATATGAAAGAAGTCCTTCATCCAACTGAGATAAGCAGAGTAAGAATTAACAGTGGGAAGCCAGACAAGTCCACCAAGGAGTTAGGAGCGACTTTTTAATCACTCAGAGTGATAAAGCATTTGAACAAACTACAAAAGGAAACAGTGGCTTCTCTGTCTCTTGATATCTTCAAGTGAAGAATACATGTGCTAGCCAAAAGCAAGTTATAGGGTTCAAAACAGGATGTACCTGTAACATTTCTGAGCTGTGAAAAAGGGAAGGCCAAGCTTTCAGGCCCTGAGCTATGAAGTAATGAATTCTCAAAACGTTTTCTTTTCTGGGAAGGGACTGTTTAGATAGTTTCGTGTTAGTCTTTTAGCTACCCGCAGTGTGGTTCACAGCCAGATCCATAGTGATCAGGGTTTGTATCAACACAGCAATATACTTGAGTACTTGTGGATATTCTACAGAGCAGAAACAAAATGGGCATCAGTGATTCCAGTTTAACTCTCCTGGGGATCCTGGGATGGGACCACCTTGAGCAGAGCCCTGTGAAGTCCTGGTTCTGCACTCTGAAGTGCTATAGAACTTCCAGTTATTGTTAGTCCTCACGAGCCTTTGAAAACACATTCAACGCATGCCCAAACTCTCTGAGCTCCTTGGAAAGATTTGTTCTTCTCTGATTTTTCTGAACTTCTGGCATACAGTGAAGCTCGAAGTGCCAGCCGTTTCCTTCCTTACGGCACGCCCATTCTGCGACCGCAGGGAAGTGTGGAGTTGGCGGAGCTATTTAAGTAGGCAAGGAGAGAGTCTTGCTGAAGCAGCACACGCTCACCCAGCATGTTTCGCAGCGGGGTAGATTAGCCTGTGCTCAGTGCCACGCTGCACAGGTTTTGCTCACTGCGAGAAAAAAAAATGTATTGAGAATTCATTAATTTGTGACTTGCTCTGTCATCTGTGCCATGCAGGCTGTAGCACAGGCGTACACTTAGACTGTGTGCAGGGTTTTATAGAACTGGGTACTACTAATAATTTGCCTGGGGACATTTGCTAGCCAGCAGATAACCTTTTTTGTCCTCTACCCTTTAAATATTTGAAAGGCAAGTACACATCTGAGCCACTTCTTTGGGTACCAAAACTTTCGTTGTTGAAACTGATCTCCCTGGAGGAGATCGTATAACCGGGTGTAAAGCACAGCCAGCCCCTTCCCTGGCTTCTCAGAAATCCAAGCCTAAAGGAGAGAGCCCCAGGCAGCAAGCTCATCAAAGTGTGGGCACATCTAGGAAAGGAATTTAAATGTGGTTGTGCAGCTGTGGTGCTCAGAAACAAGCAGCTGTTCACAGCCATGCTTCGCCATCTTGCTTCTTTTTTTAGATGGGCTGTTGGAGGAGAAAGGATAGATTTTCAGCAGCAGTGTTTCCTTTTAGCATGGTGATTTCTTGGTCCAAGCCATATCAGTGAGACAGCTGGTGGTTTTGATTTAAAAAAGCCATGTATCATAGGACCTAAGATGTAAGGCTGTGGTATTTTAAATCCTCCAGAGAGAAAATAATTTTCCAGTTTATGACACAAGAAACTATAGCACTGGCTTCTTGTGTAGTAAAAATCTCTACTTTGACTTGTGACCATTGAGGGTTCCCAGTTTGAGATTTGCTGTGTGAACACAGGATTTACCCCAAGCACTGTAACTGGCACTAGCCTCTAACTTGAGGATATTCTTGTGTTGAGTTTCCAGGTTTGGCCACCAAGCATTTTTTAAGAAATGGAGGAAGAATGAATGCCTTATGGATTTTTTGGTGAACCAAAAGGGAAAGATGCAAATCAAAAATTTCTGTCCAACAAACAGAGTATTTTGATCTGATATTGAACATTTACTGATGCTTTTAAATTCAGCTAAGAAAAAATATGAAAGAAAAATCTGTTAAAACAGACACTTAGTAAACATCAGAACAAAAGATTTAGATGCTTTTCAAATTTTTGTTTTTGTTTTGCATGAGCTATTTGGTGATACCGCAATGATATTCCAAGGTACTGTGCTCCTGCTAAATCAGTACTTTTCTGAAAAGGGTTTGGGTTGAATCTTCCCAGCTCTGTATGGAAATGCAGATGAATATTTTAGACAGCAGTAATAGTTGGTTTGAAACCTATTTCTGATTGCATGTGGTGCTTACAGGCTCAGTTCTCCAGGTTGAGACCAGTAATAATGCTATTTGCATCTTACAGTAGGAAAGCTTCTCTTCCCACATACACTTGTTACGTGTCAGGGTCTGAAATGTAACCTCTGTTCAGATGAACACTGAGGATCCTCATCACATACAGCTCTTCCTCATTACAGCAAGAGTCTGTTCAGTCTCCTCGTTTTGCTGTACTGCCTTGCGTCCTCCTGTAACGGGGAAGAATATCTCCTGCTGGCATGCTTGTCAGAATAACAATCTAGTGTCTCTAGTGTCTCCAGCATGTGTATCTCAGAAAAAGAGCCACATTTCGATTTGTACTTTGTGGGTCTGCATGAGGCAGATGCTGTCTGCTTTTCCAGTGCATGCTGGTGCATCCATGCGGTGCAGAGCAACGCAGCGCAGTGTAGCTTCTGCAGATCTGAAGTTGCTGCTTTCACCTCCAGCAGTGGTGCAGCCACTGCCAGCTCTTGGGTCTGCGCCCTTTGCTTTGCTGTGTGCTCTGTGTTCTTCTGACATTGTTTCAGTAAGCTGCCTGCATCTTCAGAGACAGACTACACAAGATTTGGGGCACACTGCAGTGCTCTGCTAGGTTTTGCTGAAAAACACAAACCTTTTTGTTGAAAAGCCCATGCTTTAAAGCTATAGCACAGATATGCTGCTTTGGGCTATGTGCAGTCCCTGCCATTCTGGAATACTGAATGTCGCTAATGAAATAATGCTATTTTTTCATTTATCAAAGAGCATGTTGGTATGTCACAGTTTAGGACTCTGGGTGAGAATTCACCCTTAACTGAAATGGATTTATATGCCTACTCTCAGAAGGTTATTGTTTTACTAGGATTTATGTGCCATGCTTCAGTGTTAATTGTGGATTATTCTCTTCGCTTTGCCTTTCATCAGAAATAAGCTGTATATTAGCAATCATATTATGCAGACTTATGTGCAGTATTCACACACTGTGATTTAACTCACATCCACTGTATTTCATAATGTAAAGGAGACAGTGGGTGGGATTCAAGTCTTGGATTAAGATGGGTTTAACACTCAGTGGAGGGCTGGCCATTACAGTCAATGGAGCCCAGAGAGTAAATCAGCAAACCAAATACAGGAATCTTCTCTAGGGTGGGTTTTCTGTACTTAGTGAAGTAGATTGATTCATCTCTACTGATCACAGTGGGAGCTTGGCTTCTGAGTGCTCAGACAGATAGCCACAGGTAGACCTGCATCTGGATGTCTTAAACTGCAAACTGAGTCCCATGTTTCACCCTGTTAGGGCTTCTTCCAAGGACCTTGCTTTTCCAGTCAGGCTAACCTCCGTGTGGACTTGCTGAAGCTGCTGAGTTTTTTTACCTAAGAAATGCCTGCTCCATCACTTGAGGAATGTGGCTTGCCTATAATAGTGCCAGACCAGCAGAGAAGGAAACACCTCCAAAAACCAGTTCAGACCTTTGGTGGGCTGAGGGGGATCTTTTGGGGCCATCTGAGTCCCCTCAGCTCAGTGCCAAGAGATAGAAAACAAATGTGCACCACAGACTTTTTGGAAATACGCCCATCTGTTCAGCACACTGCAGGAGAAATAAGAGCATGAATCAGCTTGAGTTCAAAGGTTTTCTAAGAGATTTGACGTCCTAGTCCATTCTGATGTGAGTCATTCTGGTAGGTCATTTCCACAGCCTTCCCAAGTGTTTTTGCTGCTGGGGAAGGGAGGGATTCATCCTTACCAGGACTGGACCTCAACCTAATAATGGTTCAATGACATTACCTGGCTAAGAATAAAGACAATTCTGTGAATTCTAAGGATAGGACAAATCTCTGATGGAGAAAACATGTTCACTTCCTTTTCAGCTAGAATTCTAGGAATAAGTTTCCCCCTCTTCCAAAAAATGTGTTAATAATATTACTTGGGTTCAAATTTATTTAAAGTGATGCCCGTATTGGAATCTTACCTTTCTGCAAAATGAGGAAACCCTTTTCCCTGCCTGGCCCCAGTGTACAGAGAGACCCATGAAAAGAGTGCTGCATACTTGGAAAGTTAGAATATTTCCACCATCCAAATACAAAGCAACACTAGTAGTTTTATTGATGCGTGAGTTGCTCCACTAATTCTTTGGATGTTCTGTGTGGCCCTGATAAATTTGAGGTAAGCAACGTCTGTACCTGTGTGCTGATTTGGGATCAGCCTGCTGCCAAGGAAAGTTCTGTTATCACTGGGGTACGCGTTTACCAAGTTCTTATCCTGCAGGGTGGTCAAAATGTTAGGCAAGGCAAGAAGCACTTTTAAAAGGAGATGACTGCTCTGGAAATAAAATGATTAGTAGGTGCTTGAAGCACAGAAAACAATAAATTTGTTTCCCATATACTATGTGCCAGAGGGCATTTGACAGGAAAAAAAAGTGTTGGGAGAGATAGTTCGGATGCCTTCAGAGAGAGCACTGTGTTGATAGATTAGAAAAGCTCCTCCTTTGCTTCCGGAGAGCTTATCTACATCAACAGCTTTTCTTCCTCTTTAAAAGAATGTGGAAATTGTTTTTAGACAAGAAAAAAACCCTGAGAATTGCAGAGGACAGTCAGGACATAATAAAAAAAAAAGATGGTCCTGTTGAGAATAGGGAGAGCTAATTTCAGGCAGCACAAAGGAGAGGTGAAAGTAAGCCGAAAAGAAACTGGAAAGTCTTAGCAAGAGAGAGCTTCTATGCCAAACAAAGAGGAGATGTTGGACATAAGCTGAAAATAAAGCTGCAGTGACTTGTGCATTGTACAGTTGTGTGTAATGGCAATGGATATGATGCTTTACAGATACTTTAATGAAATACTTTTCTTTGAAGAAAGAGTGAAAGCTTTAATATCGAATGTTGCCAATGCAGAAACTGAAATACATCTATGCTTGGTTCTGCCTGCATGTGTGCAACATTAATGAAATCCAAGCACAAAGAAAGAAGTGTCCAGGATATTCAAATATGCTTTTCCTCCAAGGCCTCTCAAGTCTCCTCCTAGAAAAAAACTGCTAAAACAGTAGTTTTTCTGCATAAGCACATTGTCCCCAAATCCATGACATATCAATGGAGGAAAGGATGTTCAGATGTAGGCATCCCAACATGACCATTGGGTCCTGTGACTGATGTCTTTCCCACATAGCCTTGCATTCAGGTTGGTTTCAGGCATAGATGACTGCTGTCAGATCATATATCTCAATAGCAGAGATCTTAGAAACTGATTTAACTCCTTCTTGTTTAGATGACTTCATGAAACAGAGCCAGGGCATGCTCCTGCTCTACACCATGAAGAACCCCTCCTTCCCAGAGTATGTCTTCAGCAGTGAGAGTGGCATCATGTGCCTGGACATCCATAATGACCACCCCAACCTCGTGGCAGTGGGCTTCTATGATGGCAACGTGGCCGTCTACAACCTGAAGAAGGCAACCTCCCAGCCGAGCTACAAGAGTGGTGCTAAGTCAGGAAAGCATACAGATCCAGTGTGGCAGGTGAGAGTGCTCTACCTTTCCTCTAACTGGACTTTTAATTGGGCTGAGTTCAGGCACAACAGGAAAAAGTACTGTATGGGCAGAGGTGTTGGTTTAATACATGCATTAGTGATTGATACTTAAGTTGTATTTCAAGCTAATTTTGAAATATGCAGGAAAGCAAAGAAATTGCAAGAATCCTTGGTCCTCAACAAAAACAAAATATGTGAGAAGAAACTAGTAAGTTTCCTTAAAGAATTATTCCTCCTTAGTTTTCATTATGATAAATGATTTCTGTTTTGCGAGAACTGGTCTCCTCTGTATATACCAGCATGCAATGCTATTTATTTTCCAAATACAAAATCAAAGGGCAGCAAGTAATAAGCAGCACGTAAAACACATATATCAGCCCTAAAAGAGAGCTGTCTTGGGCATAACAAACCCAGGGACACCTGCCTGTGGTACAGGCTGTCACTGAGATTCAAAACACACTATCCTGTGGTTGATCTTGAAGTTTTCTAGTGAATTAAGAATTGTGATGTGCAGGTAATGCTCTTAAAGTAATGCCTCTTAAAATGCCTCCATGGCATCTGTCACAAAGAGCATTCAGGGAGATGATATTGTAAAGGACTGGGGTGAATAAGTTGATTCATCCAGCTAGCTTTATAGTTATGTCTACAGTGTAATCTGAGTTAAGATTGGCGCACTGGAAGGAATATATACATCTGATCTCATTCATAGCAGAAAAAGTGTGGCAGCACAGATTTTAACATAGTCTGTATGAGCCTGCTGAGGTGCAAGTGGTATGTATTTGGTTTGCTAGCCTGGACTACCGGTGTTGCTGCCATAACTATTTTTGTAACCTGATTTAGCCTTTCCTGCCTAATGTAGTCATACCTCTATGCACGCTGCCAATATTCCTCGTACTTTGGCACATTGTGCATGGTTTGTCCCCCAGCCATGGCTCCTTGATGTTGCGTCTTCCAATAGAAGTCCAAGAAATCAGGGGACCCTGATGGAACTGCAGATGAATGTGAGACTTGCCAAGAGCAAGACTGGTGCTTGCTGTAAACAGAGAGGTTATGCAAATGTAACATTTCAGAGAACACCTGAATTTTATATTTGCTGCTTGTCTGGCCACAGCTTTTCCTCTAGCAAACATTTTTAGCTCTTCTTACAGGTTTACACAGTACCCAAGGAGTGGATTATTATCATCATACAATGGGTCATGCATGAACACACAAAAGCTGCTGTTACACATGCATATCCCAGAGGGCAGAGAACTCCAAGCTCCTCCTATTGCTTTTTAGGCTTCCAGTAAAAAAAAATGTCAAAATAGTAAGTAATATATGCAGCTTTTCATGACCTTGCTGTGGCATCCTACAGGTGGTCACAGTTGTTACTGCACACTGGAGATGCCAGAATCACAGATCTTTTGTACCCCAGATAATACTGGGAAGGATGGAGTATGCTTAAGGTGTCCTCATCCATACAGAACAGAAGCAGCTACACTCAGCAGTAGTTGCAGTCTGTAAGGGGCTTTTAGAGGTAGGTTTATGTGTACCACTTGACAGCAACAAGTCTCAGGGGTGAAAAAAATTATTAGGCACTCTGGGGAGATAACTCTGCAAAGGAAAGAAACTACCTCATGGGTATGGATAGATGTAGGTATGAGTAGCCTGTAGTTCCCGTTTGTTCATTTTATTTCTAAAGGTTGAGTGCTGAGAATCATTATCATTATTTTTCCTCTTCAGTAAAGTACCTGTATTTTTAGTAAACTTTACAGTTCATGACTTACCTTGCTACAGAACGAGTGAGCAAAAGTGGTAATAAGGTAATTGCACAGCAATCAGGAAAAGAGCTTGTACATCTGTTGGAAAGATCTGAACTGTAGGTATTTGACAACATAGAATCACAGAATCACTTAGGTTGGAAAAGACCTCTAAGATCATCTAGTCCAACCAGTAACCTAGCACTGCCAAGTCTACCACTAAACCATGTCCCTAAGCACCACATCTACACTTCTTTTGAATACCTCCAGGGTGGTGACTCAACTACTTCCCTGGGCAGCCTGTTCCAATACTTCCCAACCCTATCAGTGAAGACATTTTCCTAATATCCAGCCTAAACCTGCCCTGGGGCAACTTGAGGCCATTTCCAATTGCCTTATCGCTTGTTGCTTGGGAGAAGAGACCGATCCCCACCTCGCTACAGCCTCCTTTAAGGTAGTAGTAGAGAGCGATGAGGTCTCCCCTGAGCCTCCTTTTCTCCAGGCTAAACAACCCCAGCTCCCTCAGCCGCTCCTCAGAAGACTTGTTCTCCAGACCCCTCACCAGCTTCGTTGCCCTTCTTTGGGCACGCTCCAGCACCTCGATGTCCTTCTTGTGGTGAGGGGCCCAAAACTGAGCACAGTACTCGAGGTGCGGCCTCACCAGAGCCGAGTACAGGGGGACAATCACCTCCCTAGTCCTGCTGGCCACACTGTTTCTGATACCAGCCAGGGTGCTGTTGGCCTTCTTGGCCACCTGGGCACACTGCTGGCTCATATTCAGCCGGCTATCGACCAGCACCCCCAGGTCCCTTTCTGCCGGGCAGCTTTCCAGCCACTCTTCCCCCAGCCTGTAGCGCTGCATGGGGTTGTTGTGCCCCAAGTGCAGGACCCGGCACTTGGCCTTGTTGAACCTCATACCGTTGGCCTCGGCCCATCGGTCCAGCCTATCCAGATCCCTCTGTGGAGCCTTCCTACCCTCGAGCAGACCGACACTCCCACCCAACTTGGTGTCACCTGCAAACTTACTGAGGGAACACTCGATCCCCTCGTCCAGATCATTGGTAAAGATACTGAAGAGAACTGGTCCCTGTGCTGAGCCCTGGGGGACACCACCAGTGACCGGCCTCCCACTGGATTTAACTCCATTCACCACGACTCTTTGGGCCCGGCCACTCAGCCAGGCAAAAGGTTTAGAAAGCATATTCTCTCCTTTTGATGGGAGTAAATTGGACCTGAAGGATGATTTCTTATGTTGAGACACTGGATTCTTATTTCTCATTCAACATTTAATGGTTCTAGAAAGTGATGTCTGGTTTCTCAGATTTGGTTCAAAGATGCGCTATTCTCCCCCACCAACACCCCAACTAGTCTGAAGTCTGTTCTTTGTCTATACCACCCTGTGCAGTCCTCACTTGTGTAGAGACTGGAAGCCCATGACTTCGAAGACCGATTAGAAAAGTAACAAAGTTCTCCTGAACAATTAAGAGCCTTTGTTCTCTGGACTGCCTGGCTCCTTCCTTTTGAAACAATGCAGCCCTTTCACAATGGAAGCAAAATGGAAAGTGAGTAAGACAGCCTGACAGCTCTTTTCTTTTGCTATTTCATCTTCACTAACTTAGTAATATCTCAGTAAGTTTGCATAAAACAAAGCCAATGTAACATACACCATTATTAAGAACAAACTAATATAAAATTTCTAATTCTGTTACCTAAGAGTGAGTTCATTTGCCTGATACTAGCTCCTGTGTTTTTAAAGAGCATAGCGATGCCTTCTTATGGATTTGGCAAGTGTCTTCCATGTATTAAGTCCTACTGTGGTATAAATAAAGAAAAATTCTGGCTTGTTTTAAATTAGACATTTCTCACTCCTTACTACCAATTGATTAAGTTCCAAGGTCAGAACTCTGAAAAAGGAAAAGAAAGAAATAAACAAGTACATAGACATGCAAATGTATGCACATGCAGTGCAGTGTGTCTAATACAATCGCCAAAGCCTTAGGTCTTACAGGAACCTAGAATTAGAAATGATCCTGCAGGTCAGTGAATTCAGACCTCTGCCTTTGCAAACACCAGCTTACAAGGAGTCGGCTGCTGGGAAACTGTGCCAAACCTGCCATGTTCTGCTGGGCAAAAGCCTTTCTGGGGTTAGGCTAAACCCCACTGTAATTGAAATAATGCTCCAGACAATCAGCAAAAGCCTCACACCCATCATCTCCAGCACTGAGTACTCCTAGAAAGCAAGTCCCTGGACAGGGTATCTGCTTCAGTCAGTGGCTCAGTCCCAGAGCTTGGCTCTGGATGTTAACCAGGGTGACCAAAGTGGTACAACCTGACTAGACTTTGGCACACAGAGACTACGAGAGCAGTCTCCTCTCAGGAGAAGTGTCACCTTGCTGGGAAGAGGCTCTCAGCATAGAGGCCCCCTCCATTTGTCAGCCTTTGAGCTTTGTTTTTACATTTCTCCTGTCTTTTAAAAAAAGATGATGATTAGGCTTTCTTTACAGCTGAGAAGAGTGCTTTTTTCCTTACTCTTCATCCCTGGAATATATGAAATATTTTAGGTTTGAAGCATTTGGAAGCTGGAGCAGTTCAGAAACAGGGATTGGTAATAAGCTACTGGCTGCGTCAAAGTTTTTCTTCTGTTCTGCTCTTAAAACACATCTTATTCAACAGATTTGTTTCCACTGTATGCTTCCAGTCCACTTTCACACCAAAACAAGGA
This sequence comes from Chauna torquata, assembly GCA_013399475.1. Taxonomy (NCBI): domain Eukaryota; kingdom Metazoa; phylum Chordata; class Aves; order Anseriformes; family Anhimidae; genus Chauna; species Chauna torquata. The sequence goes on along the minus strand of VXAL01013032.1, from coordinate 86,805 downwards.
CTTTATTTCTGCTTGCTGCTGGGATTAGTACAGAGCCAGTACTGCTGCAGGGGATTGGAATTTTTTTCACTTACTCACCGTCAGAATTACTGACTGAATTCCCAGTGCAGAGTGTTGACCCTAAGATCTGCAGAGGGTGTATTTCTTTTGGCTGTGCTTAGAGGAAATCTCAGCTGTGGCAGGCTTGCCCGTGTGCACAGCTTGGTTTGGAATTGCTATGGAGAGATCACTGGTCAGAAAAACAACTTGGTTCATTGTTAACTTACTGAACCTGATCTGGCCTGCCTGGGAGCTGACACCATGGAGCTTCAGATGGCATCCTGGAAGAATTATTTTCTGCCTTCTGTTCATGCACAGGAGGGGAAAGGGCTGGCCGCTGCTTGCTAACTCTTCACCAAATGCCATTCAGGTTAAATGTGATGATCATGGTTAGGACAAAAAGGGCAAGGCAGCACAAGGTAGTAGTCTGCAAACTGCTAAAGGGAACCAGAGGGAGTGCCAGCTTGCATATTAGTTTCCCAGTTGAATTTCTGGAAGTCCATCTCAAATGTAAACCATGTAAAACACACATGAGACTCTCTTGCTGGAATTTGCCCTGTGATTGTGTGACCTCTTCTCCATCTCTGCTTTCTGTGTTGTAATCTAAGTCCTTGAATAAGTCTGCAGTGAATCTTAGCAGTTCATGGAGCCACCCCAGACTCAACCTGGTGAGGTCTTGGTTTGCTGATGGAAATAAATGAGTTCAGTTACAGAGTCCGTTTGAAGTCAGCACAACCTGCTGTTCTCCATCCCACTCCATGCTGCTGAGCACAGCTCCCCCAAAAAAAGGCCTCTCCAGGAAGCTGATTATATTCACTGCACTTAGGAGAAGAAAAAGCATTTTGTTCATAATCCACTGTATCCAGCAGCATATTGTTTTGTTTCTGATGACGGCCAGTCTCCTCAAACTGTCATCTGCAGTCAGAAAAACAGCTTTTGCAGCTTGCTTTGCTTCTGAGATGTTACTGCTTCACATAGTATTTTGTTCCTTTGGCTTCAGGCAAACAAAGAGTTTGATGAAAAGAAAATAAAAGAAAAAGAAAAGACAAAGTTGCTATCAAGGTCAGAATAAATATCAGCTGTCACAGAAGAGGCTTGACTCCCTTCCTGTCACCTTTACTGCTAAGGAAGACAAAATGGGTGTTTGCTGGGGATAGTTCAGTGATAAAACCTCATTCAGCTCCATGAGGGTACTGTTAGACGATAACTTTAGAGGAGAAACAGAAATTTAGAGAAGAAAGGAGAGCAATGGAGACCTGAAACCAAGAAGGCTGAACAGGAGATAGGGATGCGGAGGGTCAGGATGGCTTGTCTTGAGAGCTGGCAAGTGGGAGAATGTAGCCTGAAGGGATAGCAGAGCAGAAACCTGAAGGCAAGGATCATTCAGCACAAAACCTCTAGGGTAATACAAGGCAACCGCATCTTGTACTGGGTCAGTGCAATGCCCACACAGAGGACCTTCCTCTCCACCCCAGGCTTTCTCCTAATTTTCTCCTGCTACCAGCCCTGCATTGCATTCCTGGCCCAGTGCAAGCAAGGCAAAAAGTCTTAGTAACTCTTATGTCCCAAGAGTAAAGGAGGCTGCTGTACCCTCACCTGAGAGTCACAGCTTCACTTCAGTCACCCAGCGCATGCACAGAAGTACAGAGGTGTGGGAAGAGCATCCATGGGCCAGCCAGGGGGCATGCGGGGCCCAGGAAGCTCAACCTGACAGATGCTCCGTTGCTGGGGCAGTCCTTAGCTGCAGTCCTGCTCCCAACAGTGAACTCTCAGTCTAGGGACAGTCTGCTGCAGCAGCAGCCAGTCTGTCGAGGACCTGACGCTGCACTCCTCGCTGCAGCACCGCAAGGCATGTAGTGGCTCACAAACAGCTGTCCTGTGTTTGCTCCCTTGTCTTCTCCTGGAGGGAAGTGTGGGCAGGAAGGGCTGTGCTTGGGAAGGGTTGCCGTATGCTTGCTGTAGAAAACAGGGTAAAGAACAGCAGCTTTCAAGTTGTCCTTAGTCGCTGGGAGAGCTCACTGCAGAGTCACAGCCCTGCTGGAGGAAATCCTGTCTTCCACACAGTCAGGTTTCACCGCTCTCGGGGAAGGCTCTGTTGGGCCACAGGAGTCCATCCTGAAGCTTTAGGCTCATTTAGGCACCGTGGAGGTGGTGGAAAGTGCAAGGCACTACTGTGGCGGAAATACTGGATAAAATCTTTTGCATCATGTTTGTACCTTGTTCAAAACCTTTTGGATGCTTTCTGAGCCACTTTAAGGTTAGAAAAGGTAAGTGTCCAAATGTTTCTTCCTGAGTATCTTTGACAATAATGGACAAAATCCCTGATCTTTTAACTTCAGTGTTGTATTTTTTAGAGATGGTATCAGACTGTACCTTCTGGAGATTCAATTTCTGTAACTGACTGTTTTTAAACTGCGCCTTGGGTATGGATTCTTGCAGGTTAGAAATTCTCTTGCAAAGCATTGAAACCCTCCCTTGCAGATCATGTAACATTTGTCTGAAAAGGAGTTTTTTCCCCTTTGATGCTGTTTTTCCTTCTGTACTTCATACAGATGCTGAACTTATTTTCTGCCTTCTGCTCTCACTGCTGCTTGCTAAATAGATTCTTCTCTAGTGCTGTATTGTTCTTCTCTCTCCCCATCCTTTTACTTAAGATCCAAACCTTCTTACTGTGGATTTTCAGGTTGTTTGTTTCTTTTCTGATATCTGCAAGCAAAGTCTATGTAATTTTAATTGCTCATTAGTTGCACTGGTGCTGGTTTGTGGAATAAACTTCACTTATAAAATTTAAGAGTCCCTAAAGACCTTGGGATGTTGGAAAATGTTAGCCTGAGGTTTCAAAGGGCAGAGAATTTGTAATGCATTTGTTTGATTGCTTGGGTCTTTGAATCCTGCTCTGCTGCTTTATAGCAGTCACAAAAATAAACTAAATATTTAATAGAAATCAGGAAGCTATGTTGGATCTTTGTGGAAAAATTGTGTTTCTGCACTGGCCTGTAAAGTGTGACTGCTGATTGCTGGATCCTCAAAATAGGTGGAGAAAGCGTACAGACTGGATGGGTCTTAACAGCGCTGACGCAGCCTGTGAAACAGCAGAGTACTTCTCTGAGGAAGATGAAACAGTGATAAGGGAGCAGTAAGGGCAGAGCTAAACGCAAGCTGGGCAGGGATGGTGCAAGCGAAGTCACCCAGCTTTATAGCGGGATGCGGGGAGCAGGGGCTGCCACAGCTCCCACCCTTCTCCCACCGCCAGCGCTGCGGTGAGCTCGGTGTGGTCAGGGGCACTCGGCACCTGGCAGGCCCCAGGGCCGGCTCTTCCCGTCCCTGCTGCAAGTCTGCTCGGTCCTGAGATGATGGGAGCCTTCTGTCAGGCACATTACAGATGTTGTCTCTAATTTAGCAGCATCAGACAGCTTGGGGATTTGGATGTGAGCCTGCCTGTTGTGTGTCTGCTGTCCCTGCGCATGGAGCGGGGAACTTCTTATTTTGTCTGTAAATTGGAAACGTTGCTCAATGAGCACAGTCAGAATTGAAACCAGGAGCTGTGAATTGCGATAGGTTAAATACTCCTGAGCTTTGCTGGCCTCTGGCACCCATCATTCAGCTGTGTGCTCTGTCTGACATGGGAACACCACCACTGACAGGACAAACAGGAGAGGGTCTAATTGCTGGGTCCTTGATCCTCGGCTGTTAACATACCAGCCTAATAAATGTGGTGGGAAGTGCTGTGAGGGGAATAAGTAAGCAGATTCCTGGCGAAGTGCTGTACAAAGCAGAGCATCTGACTCCCAGCAGGAGCAAAACAAACTGAAAGTAGGGCCAGCCCTTACCCTGTGCTATTTATAACTGAGCTCTGCTTCCTCCAGATAAGTCTGAGTCTCTGAAGCATGAGCGATGCACAAGCCCCAGGCTGGGCCTTTGCCCTGCATCATTGTCACTCCCATGGCCATACTCTCTGCTCCGCTCAGTGCTGAGGCCCTCCCACTGTCACCGAATGTGCTCTTTGATAGGAGAGCTTTCTCTACCCTCTTTCTGCATCCGAAATTCATGTGTGATGTGCGATGGCGCTGGTGCAGTGGCTCTGATTCCTCGCTCCTGGCTGCTGATCTTGCATCCTTGAGTTCACTGGTGTCCAAGAGGTGGTGCTTGGGGCTGAGTCCCAGGATGATGCTGTTGGGGTGGAAGGCAGTTAGTCTAGCTGTGGGAGAAAAGTGATTTTCAGAAGAGGATTGTTTATGGGGTTAAATGTGACATGGGAGTTTATTTTACAAGGAGTCCTCGGTGCTGGTAAACACATCTGAATATTTTCCCTTGGCTATCAGGAAGCTTTCAAGGACTTTGGATGAAAAAAAAAAACAGGAAGGCTTGTAGTAAAGCTTGCAAGTAGCCATATGCTGCTAGAATGAGAGGAAGTGTTCGTAAATTTATTAGATGGGAAGTTCCTGCTATAGGCAATAGCAGGAGGAACCATCTTCCACCCATGAAAAAGCCATCAGCCAGCCTCATATCCGTGATGAGGGTGACTGGCGGCCTGTGGACGAGGGCTGCTTTGTGAGCACCCAGGCTCCTGTGCTGTGCCTTCCCTTACAGAATGCTTTGAGATGCATTGGGTTTGCATAACAGTAGGCTGAGGAGTTCTTCCTCCTGGTTCTTTCCTTGGTGAGATGCAGTCCTGCCAAGCTGGCTGCCTTGGATGATGCCTAATTTCTTTGCAGGTGAAGAAGCTGCCTTCATTTTAGTACCTATCTACTGTTACCAAGCCTGTGAGCCACCCTGACCCTCCTAACTGGCATATTTACTATCAGGAAAGCTGTATTACACAAAAAGACAGTAGGTAAAGTCAGGAGGTATCCGATTAAATCCCTACTTCTGCTTTAGGTAGGATGGCAGGGGGTACCTTAGACCAGAATTGCTCACTAAAGGTGTAAGATGAAGGATGCCCAAACCAGACTGGAAGATATTGGGATCTTTGAACACTTTGACATTCATCAGCTGTCTAAACCATTTCCTCTCTAATACAATCAGTACATCCAAATGTTTAAATATTACTGGCTCACCTTTAGGAAAAGGTAGTCACTGCAGACCTTATCTCTTTCAAGGCTTCTATCCTGCAGGCAAGTTTGCTTCCTAAGCACTCTAAGCTGATCCATTCTGTCTTGTTGCATGATTTCACAGTAAAACGTCAATGTATTTTTCTACAAAGGACAGAATAGCACTAAGAACCCTCCTTTGCTTAGCAGCTCCCTTATCTCTGGATTGCTGTCATAGCTGGAAACATTTGCATTTAAAAGAAAATCCAGATTCTGAGATAGGAGCATTTTTCATTGGATTTATTTTTAAGTGTTTATATACGTAAATCAAAGTAATTTTTATTTATATCTCTCCATCAGCTTTTACTCACACTGAAAAGACTTGTCTGCTATACAAAGCAGTCTCATCTATTGTAGTGAATAAAGCAGTCACAGTGTGGTTGAACTAGACATGCAGTAAACTCATGAGAGGTGAGACTGAATTTAAAATCAGACTGAACCTTTATTTCTGGAACAGGGAAACTTCCTGAATCACATAAATGAGAACTGGCAGAGGCTTGAGAGTGTCCTCTTCTTCTGGTTATGGCATCATAGATATTATGATATCATTCCTGAAGTGCTTTCTTCAAAATGAAATTGTCTTCTATCTGTCTTTACCAGTATTGACAGACTGAAGTTGTTACCTGGAAAGTCTTACATGTAACGCACCTCTTAATGCATGTGAAAAGGATTTCTGTAATTCCCTGACCTGACAGTATCACTTTGCTAATTCCTGCACCAGCCTCTGATCCTTTTCTGCACTACTGCCACTTAGCTAGAAATTCCCTAATTTCTACTTGTTTATGTGCTTTCTTCTTCCTGTCTGTGTCCCTCTGTACTTGTCTTTATCAAATTTCATCATATTGTTTTCAGACTATGTCTCCAGTTTGTCAAGATAACTTTGCGTTCAGATCCTAACAGAATCCTTTGTCTCTGAACTGTGTAATCTGCAAATATTCTGTGTATTTTGCCATCCCTTATGCCACTTACTAATGAAAATATTGAATAGAACTGGACCTAGGACAGTCCCTTGTGGGAATCATGTACAGATGTTCTCCCAAGCGGTCAGGAAATCAATGATTATTACTTTTGAAAATTCATTTTTTCAATCACTCATCCACTTCATAGTAATTACATCTAGACCTAATTTTCTTAGCTTGCTTCAGAAAACATCACAGGGAGTATGCCAGAAGCCTTACTAAATTAAAGGTAAACCACATCTGTTCCTTTCCGCTAATCCTTTAGACCCATTACCCTGTCAAAGAAGGAAATCAATTTTCTTAGACAAGATCTTTCCTTGACAAGCCCATGTTTGCTGTTCCTTATTTTCTTATCCTGTAGATGCACATTGATGACTTAATACTTTGTTCCAGCTCTCAGTGTTCAGAGTTAGGCTGACTGGTCCACAGTCCTTTAACCTATCTTTCAAGACAGGTTTTGTTTTGGGTTTCCTGGGGACATTTTTGCCCTGTTCCTGTCTTCCAGGATGTCTCCTAGTTTCCATAGATAATTGCTAATGGTTCAGAGATTGCTTCAGCTGCTCTTTAAGCACCCTAGGGTGAATTTCATCAGGCCTTGCTCAGTTGGATATATCTGCCTTATCTCAGCATTCTGGCCTGTGCTGCTTAAAGTTAATTTTGTTAAATATCTAGTCACAATTCATCTTTTTGTGTAGCAGTGAAACAAGGAAGGCCTTAATACTTCAGCTTTAGCTGTGGTTCATGGTGGCACCCACCTTCCTCTTTGTAAACGATAAGCATGATGTAACAGTTAGAGGCTCAGATGAATATTTCTGGGATATCTGATTTAGGCTCCAGGGAGGCACTGGCCTCCTGGCCCCCAAAGTTGCATCCCCCTCAGAAAAGTCTCCAGCTTCTTCCCAACTCAGGCGTCTCAGGCAGTGGAAGAAAGGGTTTAGTATTGCCCCACTCTTGAGGGTTGCTTTTCTTGAGGTTTCTGGGTGTGCAGAGACTCTTGTGTGTGATAGTGGCAGCCCAGCTCTCCCCATGTGGCAGGCCTGATTCTTCCTCGCGGGGATGGCTGCTCCTCTTTAGTTGTGGCTGGATTCATCCATCTGCTTGCTTTTACCAGCACCGTGTCGAGAGCTCAAGGATGTGGATGGGGACAGGGACTACAAAATCAAGGACTAATGTCTTTTGTGGCAGTGTTTACCAAAACTGTTATTTTATCACAGATCTTTCATTCTTGCTAGATGTACCACAGCAGAAATGCTGTCTGCTTCCCAGCGTAATAGACAAGAATAGTAAAAAGCCCTGATGCAACCCAGCGATCTCTTTTGCTGAGCGTGCACCATAGGGCAGGAGCCCTTTATGCCATCCTGCCATCCTGGCTCCAAGATGGGCAAGCTGACCACCCCATAGCTCTGGTGCTCCTCATTGAGAGGCCAGCTGGAGCTTACCATGGCTCCTCCCTGCCTACCTGCTGGGTCTACCTTTGGCAGGAAGCCTAGACTCACAAGAAGCCAGGGCAGAGCCAAATCTCCTGCTATAGTGGTATCATACGGCCAAAATACACTCAGGACCCAGGAGCAACTTCTCTCCCAAGTATAGACTCAGCCAAAGAGACTGACTGGGCTGCTTTGACCTAAATCTTGGAGTAAGCAGTCTGCAGTAGGTTATCACAGCTCTTTAAAATCATTGTGCTTGCCTCAAGTCAAGACGAGTGATCTGTATTTAGCTGACTTTTCGCCTTTATCCCAACTAACCATGGTAAGGAGTGAAGCTTTCTTTCTTCCTCCTTCCCACCTCCACACAGCACAACTTGCTCTGCTGCCTAAGTTAGCACTGAGGACTCCAGACACTGCCCTGCTCCTCACCTCTAAAGCTTGCTCTGCCTGTCTCTTGGGATGAATAAAGACTGACACTGGAGTTACTTTGCATGTGAGTGAAGTAGCCTGTGCTTTCTAGCTGACCAAGTGAGTCATTTCTGGGGGGTCTCTTGTGACCGATTTCAGGAGAGCAGCCCTGTTCCTTGTGTGTGTTTCTCCAGGTGCCTGGCCTTGGCTTCACTTTTGATAGCTGGCTGAGGATCCTCAGCTAGGCAGCAAGGCCCATGTATGGGGCCAGGCTGGGGAGCCTGGTAAGCAGTAAATGAAGAATAGCAGGCAGTGTGCTTGGTAGAGGGCATTTGGGGACTTTATTATAGAGGCACTAGTTTGTGTCAGCAGCAAGGAGGGACAAACTATTTGCTCCTGCAAAAGAGAAAGTCAGTGGACTCAGGATCAGCTGACTGTCCTATGAGACTTTCACCACAGCAGATCCGTTGGGCAAACAGTAGAAGCAAGTGATACAGGGAGGGGAATAAACAAGAAAATGACAATTTGTCATTGACAGGAGGAGAATGTGAAAGATTTCTTCTCTGCTGGTAATGAATTGATGTTTCTGGATGCCATTCTGCTGAGAGCTGCTGGCAGGAACCAACAGGAAACACATTCGGAGGTGATAGAGGGAAGAAATGAGAACTGCTTCTTAGCTCAAATTGAAGACTGCTGTAGAGGAGTCCAGGATAATATTTGCACCAGAACACTGGAGAGATCAGCCTGGCTCCAGAAGATGTGACCCGCAGAGAAATTTATCGTAGATCAGAACTTTAGCATGAGCCCTCAGCATGATGCTGTGGCAGCCTAAAAAGAAGATAGCAGCAAAATGGAAAAAGTATCCTCCATGCAGACCAAACATGACCACTGTTTGGACCAACACGCCCAGGTTTGGATGGGTCCTGCTAGCTGGAGTTTGGTCTGTCTGCCTCTTTGAGCATCCACACTATATTCATCTGTCAGCTGCTGACCTGGGCCATCATGCGATGGATGCAGCCAAACTGCATCATTGAGAGCTTGCACCCTGACTAAATCACGGAGCACGTTGAGCTCTTCTACCTCAGGAAGAAGGGCAGGCACAGCCAGAGAGAGCTGAGGAGCAATAACCTTGCCGTGGTTGCATGTCTGCTCAAGGAGCAGATGTTTGCCAGTGGGAGGCCTTGAAAAAAAGTCTTTGGCCAGTGTAAGCATAAGGAGAAATGTCCGAATCTCCCTACTTAGGCCTGTGTGCCCATGTTTTGGAGAAAACAGGGTGCCTGAGAGAGCTGGGGTGCTCTCTGCAGGCAGTGACCTGGCTCCCCGGAGGGGCTGGGAAGCACTTGTGCTCCTGCAATACACAGCTGGGCTCCTGTGAGAAACTCAGAGTCCGTTCAGCTACAGTGCGGAAAGGTGAATGCCCTGACCTGCTGGGCTGGGCAGGATGGCAGCTCTCCGAGATGGGCCATTATGGCTGTATCTGGAGCTTAGCAGTGAATTCCAAAGGAACTCTTGAAGCATGGAAACAAGGACGTGTCTGAAGTCGAGTATTAGAGAAGAGCATGAAGCCAAAGAAAGTTAAAGAAGGTGGAGGTGCAAAATGAGCTGTAATTATCCAGGATCATCAAAAGGGACAATTTTTGGGAAGAGCATTAGAAGTTAAAGGAATAAAGAGTATAGACTCGTTACTAAAGCAAGCTTTCAGCTAATACTGAGTGGTATGGAGAAGAATGAAATATTTAATGCTGTACTGTTTAATCTTACAGGAAGTGTATGAGACTGGCTGCTTAATATGATTAATGTAACAGGTGAAAGCACAGTTCAGAATAGGGAAAGATAATGTTAAATAATGTTTAGATGAGACAGGTGTGTGCTTATTAGCTGGAACAGCTTAAACATACCCTGGAGTACTTAAAGAATTAGCCAGAGCAATTTCAGACCATTAGCAAGCATTTTAGGGAATTTTGGGGCTATATCCATCCTGGATATTAAGCAGAGGCTAGTGTTTTTTGTGTAAGCCCCTATGCAGCATCCGATCTGAGTGAATACAAGCCTCTACTCAGAGACAGAGTTGTGGTGTGCCCTGGGACATGGATGAAGGGAAGCATCGCCCTGCCCTTTCCTGTGGATGGGGACACGTTCACATACCTGTGGCGTGGACGGACTGGAATAGTGATGAATGTAAAGTCTTCTGTCATCAATCCCAAAACACTTTTCAGTGATGCCATGGAGCCAGTGTCTGGCAAAAGAGATTTCTGCAGGTGCTTTCCTTGAAGGTGCTGTCCTTGCACGCAGGAGGGACAGTGGCATGGACAGGGTACCAGAGACCAGAAACCAGTGTCTGAACGATTCCAAGGCTGGAGGCATCCTAGGCCAGTGACGGCGACTCTTGAAGAGTGGATGATAGCACAGCAGTGCGTTGGCTGCGCTCCGGCCTGTAGGACAAGCATGGCCATGAAAAGGAGGAAAGGTCTCAAAGGACTGGAAGAAGTGAAAAAATATTTGGGTAAAAATGGTAGGATTGGACCAAGGGAATTACTGACCAGACAGGCCAATTTTGATCACTGGAAAAACACTGGGACAAATGGCAAAAACATTTGTAAATGTCTAGATAATAAGGTGATTCAGAGAAGCCGACATGGATTTGTCCAGAATAAATTGTCAAGCCAGTATAACTTCTTTTTTTTCTCTTGTTTCAGAGAAATGGGCCTTGTGAAGAAGGGGGAGGCAGTCAGGGTTATCACCTCTGTCCATCTTGACTTGACTAAAGCTTTTGATCCATGCTCACGCAGTGACGTTCTTATAACCATAGTAGAGAAATATGACTTGGATAAAATCACCATAAGGAGGCTTCTCAGGTGGCTCAGGCTGTGTGCTCAAAGAGCAGTTATCCAGGGCTTGCTGTCAGATGCTGAAGGTGCTTCAAGTGAGACCCTCCAGCTGTCAGCTCTGGTCTTCTTCTGATCAATACTTTCATTAACAACTCAGATTACAGAATAAGGAGGCCCCCTTGGGAGGATGAGGCACTTTGCAGGACATGATTATGTTCAAAATGATCTTGATAAATTGGAAGAAAGGTCCAAAATCAATGTGATAAAATTCAATAAAGACAAGAGCAAATACTGCATTTAGAAAGGGGGAATTAAATGCACAGATACAAACAGGGGGATGTCTGGATAGCCAGCAGGGTGGGTGCCAGAAGGAGAGATTACAGGAGATCACTGCCCATGGTCAGCAATGCCATACTGTTGCACACTGACGTGCCATTCTGATTCATTAGCAGGAATATAAGGTAGAGGAGGTTGTAACTCCTGTTTGCTTGTACCTAGGGGAGGCCCTGTACTGTGTGTTTGCAGCTGTAGAGAAGGGCTGAAGGGGAAGAACAGGAATGGTGAAGGCTCAGAGAGCAGGATTTGGAAGGAACAGTTAAAGCAATTGGTTTTGTTTGGCTGGGGAAACAAGAGAAAGGAGCAGTGACACAGCAACCTTTTCTGGCTCACTTGAAGACTGTTATGAAAAGGGGAATAAACAGTTGCTCTTTGTGTCCACTGGGGAGATGACAAGGAGTAATCAGCTTGATTTGCAGTAAAGGAGATATCCTGTGTAAGGCCAATTAAGCACTGACACTCGTCTACCGGGCAGGTATGGAGTGCCTGTTGTTGGAGGCTTGGGAGAACAGGCTAGATGAATTGTCACCAGTGGTAGGGATGTGTCCGATCCTGCCTCAGAGCAAGAGAGATGGCTTTTTTGGTCCCCTCCAAACCCTGCATTGCCACAGCAGCTTTGCTTAGGACTGTAATGACTGCCAGGTTGGCACTGGAAGGAATTGTCTTCGGGTCATCTTGGCAGGGACTTTCTTCAGCAGCCCAGGGGTGTTGCTCACTTGCTGGAGTCCTCTGAGCATTCTTACTCAGCCAGTTCCTGTAAGGGTGACCTGGGGATTTGATAATGCCTTTGTCTTTCCTCTTCCCTACCTGTGGCAGACCTTATTCTTTTTTTTAAGCTTTGAATAACCAAAACTCTTTTATTTCACTTAAAGTAGGAGTCGGCAGGGCCGTGGTACTCCTATGCTGGCAAAGGGCTCCGTGGAGCATAATTAATAGTGAGGGAAGGAATTGCTCATCAGTCAATGTGCATGCATCGCATGTGGCACCCCACAACTGAGCTTTGGCAAGCAGAGAGCCAGCCGGAGGGGTTTGTGTTTGCAGTAGCAGGTGTCTCCTTACGAGAAAGGCAGGCAGGTCCTGCCCGTGGCTGCCTGCAAAGCGCTCAGGTCAGCCTCACGGCCAGGACGACTTTGACCAATTGTATTTTGTCAGCACGAGTGACTAACAGCCTCCATGCCATGAAAACTGATCGAGCATTGTTTCTTTTCTAGGGATGACATCAGAAACGTAGGAATTTTCAAATCAGATTGTATAAATGGTCTGATCTCCTGTTGGACAGGAGCCACTGCCAGCTGCTGTAGACAAAGATGATAGTATTCTCTTGCTAAGAATTGATGGATTATTGTCCTGCTAACCTGCTGTACATAGCAGTAAACAAGCAGGGTTTTACCTTTATTTTTCTATGAACAAATAATAGTTTTGAATAGTCTCAATTTCTTTATAAATAACCAGGCTTTGAGAAATAAAAATTTAGAATTGTTAGGCTCTTCTCACATGTACCCCGTAGCAACGAGTCTCACAAACTAATTTTGTACTGCAAGTGTAGTCAGGTTAAAGATCACGCTGAAAAAGTAAGTATCCTTGATTTTATTACAGGTCCCATCATGATCAGTCACTTGTAGTACTGTGTTTTCTTGTCTCCTTTCCACTGTTTACACATACTTTTCTTTCTCGTGTGGTTCTTTGCTTTTATTGTATCGCAGTTGAACTTTTGCTGTATATTGTCTCATGCAGCCAAAATCCTGGGCTCATTATCACATGCTTCAGAAAAAAATTAACTTCTTCCCACTACGCACACAAATGCCTACTTCTCTCATCAAATGTCCCACCCCGCGCAGCACGGATACTGCTAATGACAGGAGGTTGTGCCACGTTCGCAGGCCTCTGGGAGCAGAGAAAAGGCCAGTTCTGAGCAGAAGCCCGATTTGATTGCAGTGTCATGAAGGCTAATTACTCTAATAAGCGTTCATGGGATTCAGAGATCAGGCGAAAAAAGATCGCAAACACTATTAAGGTGTCAGAGGTGTTGACAGCAAATTGAAAGTATCAAGTGCCAATTTCTGTTTTCTGAAATTCAGGCTAATGTCACTGAGAGCTGCTGACAATCATCTGAGGGCAGATCCTGATGCCATTGAGGGACTGTGTTCAAGCTGCCTACAATACGTACCTAACTCAGCTGCTGTAGACTGCTTTGAATGTAGGAGCAAGAGTACCCCCAGCAAATCAGCCTACTTGCTTTTGTGGGCTTTCGACTCCACCTGTCTATATAACAGATGAAGAGAAGTAGTTGTGACACCTAACTGATAATAGAAAACTTGAACAGATATCCATCAGAGGGAGTGGGCAGACCCTGGGGAAAAGCTCTCCAACTGGGGAATGCTGAAAGGAGTTGGCTTGGGAAAAAAAAACAAACATAAGGTCATGCTAGCACTTGTGTTGTCGGATGCCTGCAGGTGAGGTTCGTGCAACATGCTGCGTTAGCGTAGACATGAGGGCTCTGGAGCTGTGTCTGCACAGTGTGATCAGGGATGGACTCCAGCTGCTGAGCCTTCATCCATGTGTTTTGCATGGACGTGATGGGCTTGGCTCTAGCTCAGGTACAAAAAGTCTGCACTGTGCTTAGCCAGAGCGAGCTGGGAACTGAGCTGCAGCTGTCCCTGCAGAGCTCAAGGAGAGCTCACTATGGAGCACCTGGACATGTGCTCTGATAGCGGACAAGCTGAGACTCTCCCTTCAGAGTGGGCCTGGACCAGCTCAGATCCTAGCATGTGCATTGCGTCAGCAACCTGGATGGTGGCTCCAGAATTTAGGACAGCTCAGCCCCACGCTGACTGCAGCACAGATGTGTCACCTGCACTTCCCTTCCACGTGTGACTCAAGGTATTGTTGGGTTTGGTCTGCAGGTTTCAGATACCTGAGAGCCCCTTTTCTTGCAGTGTAATCCTGTCCCAGTAGAGGATATTTGAGGCACTTGTGCCAGCTGCTTCCAGCTTTAAATGGCAAAACCTTTGCACAGTGTTTTCACAGAAAGCTACCTCAAGCTAAGTCAATGTGCCTTAGAGGGAGGTTGGAAAGCGTGACTGTTTTTCCCAAATATTTGGGAAAGTATATTGAAAAGGAGGAACCTGAGTTGGAGGAGAGTTATGTTGGGCATACAAATAAAACCGTCGTATTGTCGGACGAGTTTAGAGTGGCATTTAAAAAAGCTCTAATTTGAAGCACATCCCTTTTTCTGTGCTCAGCATGAGACATGTAGGGCATGTGTTTGTAACCAGTTCCCCTGAACTCTACATTTCTCACTTTGAATTAAAATTTCTCACTACACCAACCCCTTCATCTGAAGCAGCTGCTGGTGGCCACCATAGTCAGCAGTAGCTCATGATGCCAAGGAGATGTTCCTGAAACAGGTACAGCCAGCGTATTTGTGCGCGATGGCCAGCCTTGGAAATCACTGTTCTCCTGTTCTCCATATGTGCCGTTGGACTTGTCCTTTCATCACCAGCCATTTATTCTGGGCTGTATTGAGTTATGCCGTTCCTTAATGCAAGATAGCTGAAGTGGTTCCACTTGGAAACTTACGATTTCTGCGGTGTAAGGATGTTCAAAGGTATACGCTACTCGAGACTCTTCAGTCATATCTTATGGCCATGTAACTGTCATTTTGATGTATTCTCAGATGGATTCCCTTTCATTTTATTTTTCCTTCCTCACAACAGTGTGTTCTAGGTAAGAAACCTGTTCACCAGAGAATTAATTACTCTTTGGTGAGTCTCTTGCTGAATTTTCATGCTCCACAGAACTTCCCAGTGTAAACAATTTTATAAAACAGAATTAAAACTTTTTCCCAAGCAAATAACATCAGGATACCCAATCTGTGTAATTAAACTATTGAGAATGCTGCTTGTTTTCTGGAATAGGTACCAAAGAAATAGCTGGTCATAGATGGAGTATTTGGTAAGCTCTAGAATAATCATGCCCATTTATCATGGATGATATGTAGGGAAGTGTATCTGCTGCACTGCTTGGACAGGAACAAATATACCTTTGAAAACCTCAGCAGAACCTGCCAAAGTGCTTGTCCCCATCCTGAACTGACAGATGCCCACAGGAGTGTATGCTGACAGGCCCAGTGACAAGTCATCCTTTTCCCTTCAGTCTGATTGAATTTCCAGATCTGAAAATCGAGCGTTCTTAATGCTTTTGGTCTAACTGAAATGTCTCTTCTAAACTGTAAGCCATTTATCTGAGTTCTAATCTCTCCTGCTGAGCTGTCACAGTCAAAAGGCAAATCTCCTTACCAGGCAGGCAGATGCTCTGAAGATGTAAGGAGGATTTCAGTTTTAATGGAGATGTTTTGATCCCCCTGAAAGAGATGTGCCCCAAGGACCCATGCCACACATTGCGTGCAAGGGCTCGTCTGCACCCCATGTAGGGACAGAACGCTAATTGGAGGTGGGCTGGCTGAAGGGTAGCCATATGACACTGCACTTGGAGTAATTAGCCAAATGGGAAGGGGTTCGTTTGCTCAGGGGCAGTGATGTGCTCAGGTGTCTTGGGGACCCTTCTGCGGCACTGCTGATGTTTGTAGCTGCCTCGGGGCTCTCTGGGGTGGTGGTGTGCTGTGGTGTGCAGCACTGTGCAGCTCAGATGCCTCACAAGGCCCATCCTTGATTGCTGTGCTCCTGTCGGTGGCGAGGGAAATGGCCGTGGGTGGGTGCGGAGTCCCCACGTGTGGGGCAGTGTCCTCTGCAGCATCCCTGAAGTAAAATGAGTGACAGCGGTGGTGGGGGCACTCATGAAACTGCCTATGGTGATGAGAGTGTGTTCTTATATGCTGTGAGCCAGCATCAGGCCGCTGGGCTGGAAACCAGCTGTGCTTTGGAAAGGGTGTGAGAGGACCCTGCTGAGGGCCTGGGGTTCTGCCCTGCTAATGCTGAGTGCTCTGGGCTAACTGGAACTGTCTGCTTGTTTCAAGGTCAAGTGGCAGAAGGATGACATGGACAACAATTTGAACTTCTTCTCTGTCTCCTCGGATGGGCGGATTGTGTCATGGACTTTAGTTAAGGTAAACAGTAGATGGCAATTTCCTTTCCTGACCAAATTATAACCAACTTCCTCCAAAGTTCAATGATGCATTAGTTTTATTATTATTTATAATGAGCAAGGTTTGAAAAGAAGTGGCAGCAAAAGATTGCAGGTGCAGTCACAGCTTGCTGCTGCCAGCCTCTGGCTGGCTTGGGGGCTCCATGTTTAACTCTGAAGTGAGCAGAACCAACCTACTCCTTGCTCAGGACCCAACCTTCATCCCACTGCACCTGCAGCACCCCGTGGGCCTGAGTATGAGAGATCATTTTTCTGCTTTGCAGCTGCTGGAATTCAAGACCTTTCTTGTCCTGGGAGCGTCACCCAGAGATAAGGCAGAATGATCCGCTTTCTTCTGCAGCTTCAAGACTCCCACCCCCAAAATGCTCCCCTACAGATTGTAATTCAGAATGGGAGAGGGAAGGTGCAAATTTCTCCCCTGCTCTGGTACAGTGTGTGGCCAAAGTGGCACACAGTAATTCAGGATGTTAACTAGGAGTCTGGCAGCTGCTGCCCTGTCCCCTAGAGCAACTGGTGCAAGGAAAAGCAAATTGCAATACTACAGCCACAGAGCAGGGAGGAAGCTCACATTTGCAGTGGGATGGCAACAGGCAATCGGACGGGCAGAGGGTTTCCCCCTGCCAAGACATTGCCTGCTCACACCGAAGTCAATCTCTGTTAACTCGTTTACATTCTCTGCTTTCAATCACTTTTCCTTTTAGAGTACATATATTGACAGAAATGTCCCTAAATGACCCCTAGATTTATATCTCTGGATCTCAAGGTGTGCTTTTTCTATGGAGTCTTTGATTTTACATTTTGAAGATTTCAAGGTTTTTTTACTTCAGAAATAATTGAATTGCCCTAAATGGGAGTTTGAAGCAGCTGTCCCATTATTTCCCAGCAAACAAAGATATTTCTTTACATCCTTGGATGCTCGTTTTTTTAACCTTTTATACCAAGCCATTCAAAGCTTGTCTGTTCTGAAAATTTTAGGCCTTGCCACCATGGGCAGTGTTTCGTATCTGACATTATATTTCAGTCTCACGTTCACTTCAGGAGTGGAAGCCCCTTCTATTGAGCACAGTAGGAGCGTGCAGTGGTCATTTATTATTAGGTTCTTTCATAAACTCCTCCAGGTTCATACTCACAGCTTTAGATACAAAAATCCCTCCAGTGAGTGTGTCTCAAGTCCTCCTCCCAAAAGAGCTCTCAGAGCCCCCTAGACAGAGACAGGCTAACATTGTCACAGCATTCAGCTCCTGTTTTATCCCCTGTATAGAAATGCCAAAAAGATTTGTGCTGAAGTGGATAGTACACACCTACAGCTATGCACATCCAGTTAAGGTGACTTGGCAAGTTACGCCTATCACCTGGGGCCCAGTAACTTCATTTAGGAGACAAGGCACACTGGATTAAGCCTCTTGTATTTTAAACTTCAGAGAAATACCACAGCTGGGACAACCTAAGAGTCTACAGATAAGCTCTGATGGCGACTCACATGTTACAGGGCTTTTTGTGACATTTCCATGATTCATCTGTGCTTAATTGTGTTCCACCATTTTAAGGCTGTTTTTTTTCCCTATCCTTTGAACATGTTGATATAGCTACTTAAGAATCACCTGGTATGACTTCTAAGACCTGCAGTAGCACAAAGTCATTTCTACTTATTCCTTGCACTTCTGTTATAACCTTGGCTATACCCATGTGGAAAGCTGCGTGAGGTGAAGTTAACTCTGAAATTGCCAGAGCTGATATGTACTTAGCTGGCAGCGGTGGAAAACAGCAAGTTTTTAGGTGCTTTCTGGTTTCTTTTTTTGAACTGAGATTCCACAGGAAAAGCAAGAAGCAGAACAAAAAGAGTGTTTTGTTACAATGTGTGGTTTTATACACAGTGAGGAGGAATGGACAATCTGCTGGACTTTAGTTTTACAAGAGAGTGATCTCTGAGTTTTATTTAGAATAAAATTAGAGACACTCCAGAGATCTTCTGTTTTGCAAATCCATAGTGCAAATATGGAATAAATGAAAGAGAGCATCATTAATCTTTTTGACAGAACTATCCAGAAGTAAAGCCTCTTCAAACACTGATTACACTTCGACACTTCCAAAGCTGAGAACACAAAGTGAATAAATTAGTTTTTACTTCCAGCTGGACATCTGGCAGGCATCATTCAAAATTTGGATGGAAGACTTGTCAAATTTTAGCTAGGGATGGTCGGTCTGCCTTGGCTGTGGTGGTTGTCTCTGTTAGAAATGGGCACGATCACTTTGGACAAGCTTCATGAAACATCATGTGTGCTCAGGCTGTCATCTTAGTTTGGTTTTGGGTCATCATGAAGGTGTAAAACTGAGGAAGGAAGTGGGAATTCTGCAGCTGGGTGGCTGCACTCCCACTTTGGATTCATGTATTGCCTGTCAAGGAGAGCTGTCAGCGCAATGTCAGGAATCGGTTGGCTGGGATGCAGTCTGGCACTGCTTCTCGGACTGATCCTCAGTGCTCCCAGGTTTGACTAGTAGCCATAGCTCACCCTTCCAACGTGACCTAGAGCTAAACTACTGACAGCTCTGGGCCTCCTGTGTCACTTGAGGTTAATAACAACAACTAAAGGGAAATAGGCAGCTGCGAGGCCTAATTCACTAACACTTTCAAAGTGCTTTACAGTTGTTCGGCAGAAGCAACATATTATTGTTCAGTATTCCTGGAAGGCCAGACTGTTAACAGTCTGTTTACCCCGAGGACTATGTGAACGGCTCTGGCGATAAACAGCCCCAAGGAGAGATGCATTTTCCAGACCGCAAGGCTGGGTACAAAATAAAAGCAGCACAAGTAAGATCCTTTATGAAGGCGAAGACTACAGGAGCTGTCTACAGAGGAGGCCTTGGCCGGATGGAGATGTTGGGAGGCATCTTCAAAGACAGGCTGCAGAAAGGCAAGAGAGAAGGCCTCATGTGGTTTGCCTTTTTGCTTGAACAGAGAGAGCGTGCTAGCACAGAGATGTACTAGCACACCTGTGTGCCTGCCCAGAGCACGTCTGACCAGTTAGACTCTGCTGGACACAGCAGGTGTATCAATGTGATCAGCTGTGGGCAGCTCCAAAACTGCTCTTCAGACCAGACTCACATGGCCACCAGGCACAACTTGGACACAGCAGATGCTCTCTGGAGAGCAGGCAGACCTGGGAACCTGAGCAGACATGAGTGTCTGCTCAGCATGTCCTGACTGCGCTCCCAGCTACCCACCAGCATTCCTGTTTGGGTGGGCAGTGAGTGACACGTGGAATATGCTCTGCTCCTGGATGCCCAGGGCACTGCTTTTTCCAATTCTTGCATGCACACACTAGTGTATATGACCTCTTTCTTAACATCACTTCTGTCTTTACCCACTGAATCCAACTTGTTTTAACCCATGTGCTGCAAGAAGAGTCACTAACAGAAGACAGGACTCCACAGGCTGCAGGAGGCAGTTCTGCTTCTTGCTGCAATCTCAGAGAAAAGTTACTCCCATCAATAGGCAAGAGCATGTGGTTAGGCAGCAGTGCAAATTAATGAGAAGGAAGTAAATTATTTTATGAGTTCTGACCTTTCTTGAACCTTCTTTAAAACTGTTCCCCCAAAATGTGATAAAAATGTCTTACAAAACACTGTCGCCTCTGAATTGCAGTACTGAACAGGTGCTCACAAGGTCTTCTCCCCTTTCCCTAATGCAAAATTCCCTGGGACTGACTTTTCCAGGCAGAATCTCTTTTTCCACCTGAGTCCTGCTCGGGGCTTAGAGAAGCTCCGACTAAAGCTTGATTCACTGAGCTAAGAAGTTATGTTTTGTTCTCGCAGTGCTCCAGCGGGAAATCTGCAGATTCATGAAAACATTCAGTCCTCAGCCCACACTTCTCACTAATTTAATCTTTAGTTCTTTGTTCTTTTTATCAGCCCAAGGGTATTATATTCACAACCAACTCCAGTCTGCAGAGGTATTTTAATTCCTAAAGCTAGTCTAAGAATGGATCTTTGCCCTCTCTTTGTTTCCTCATACTCACCCACATGGTGTCTATTTTCATCTGTCTTTTGTCTCCCACCTAGAATACAAACTCTCTGGGACACAGCCTTTTTGCCCTGAGTTCATACAGCACCTAGCACAGTGGTGTCATGGCCAGTGATGAGAGTTCTTTAGAGCTCTGGGGATAACAACAACATGGGGCAATTTTCCTTGGTGTAGCTGCTTGCTAGATGTTCTTCTTGGTTGAATCTCAGAGCCTGGGAGGTTGTGAGTATACTGGCACCTGAGGCTGCTCTAGGGACAAAAGGGAGATGGTAAGAAGAAAGGACTGGTGAGGTGGTAAGTTGCTATCCATTAGTTTGGGTTTTAGTTAGCTCCACGATAATACAGAATACCCGTCTTTAACCATGCAAGGTGATTTCACTTATCAAAATGATTTAGGCTGACAGTGTCAACCCACACTTGAAAACATCAGCCTCGAAACCCAAAGCTGTCCAGGTCAGTTGCATGTGCCTGTGTGATGTACAAGTGGCTCTCAGTACCAGTGCTTCAAAATACCAGTTTGCTGGAGGTCTTTTGTAAAACAGCATGTTAGCAAGTTGCCAACTGTGGGCATGAAACATTAAACAACTTTTGGAAAGCTTTTTAAAATTCCTCCATAAAATTTGCCATTTGAAAGTACTGAATGTCTCTGTATTGTTGCTGTAAAGCCTGTTATTCATGTGGAATCTCCTCTGCCTGCAGAATGAGCTGGTTCATACAGATGTCATCAAGCTGTCAGCAGAGGGAACAACGACGCAGGGGCCAGAGGGGCTGCAGCTGCAAACGCTTGGTAGGAGCCCAAGTCCTTGCCATGCTGATTAGTTACTGACACAAAGCCTCTAATCAGTTGTTCTGGGGAATTGAACTGAGGGTGGGACATTGAGATGGAAAAGGACTAAAGAAGGGTTACTCCTCCTTGCTTTGGACATATAGTAGTGCAAAGTCCGTCTGGAGCAGTGGCCACTAATTGAGTCAAGGTTTGCTGCTTGTCTTTACTTGCAGAAGAACATGAACATTAATTCCAAAAATGTCCACTTCACTGTGACGTTCCAGTGCAGACAAGGCATGGGCATTACCTGTGTTTGTCAAAACTAAGTCAGTTTTATTCTTCCTACCAGACATTGATCTGAACTGGCCAAATCGAAATGAAAAGCAACCTTTGCCCTCTTCTGTGTGCACAGACCACCCAGCGTACAGTGGGATGTGCCTCATCTGACTTTGGCTCTCTAAAAGCACAATATCTATTCTGAGCTGCTATGTTAGGCTCCTTCCATGCAAAGTGGAGACGGTGCAGTACTTCTAGGCTGAATCCTCTCATCCTATCCTGTGTTTGAAATAGGATGGGATGAGTCAGCTCTGGGAATCCCAGACCACACAGGGAACCTTGAGGAATCCCCTAATCATCCTACAGTACCTGCTTTTCCCTCTGAAGTTGAAGTCTGGGTTTGGAGAAGGCACTTGCTCTGCATTTAAGGATGTTTCTAGACTCATAAGTGCTGCACAGTTTGTGTTTGTGAAAAGGTTTGCATTGCCACACAGATTGCAAGAGACCAGCTAAAGCAGTACGCTGCAGAACTCCCAGAGGCTCTGGGATTATTTGTTAATGTTACTGGAAAATGGATTTTTCAAAGACTTGCCTTGAATATTTAACAATCTGTTTAAATGTTAAAAAATGCAGACAGTATTACGGGGTTGAAACGACCTTAACAATTCCTTTGAGGTCTACATTTTGTTAACATTTAAGACATAAAGCTGTTTCCAGCTGCCTTTGCAGAAAATTCTCTGTAACTATGTGCTTCTGAGCCTTGTCTGCTTGTTCTGATTTCTCCTCTGATGATTGCTGTGGGTGTCCCTGCTGGTCAAGAGACCCAAATTGCTCTGGCACTCAACAGACATCCCATCTTCTGCTTAAGGACCCTTCTGAAATTTTCTTTTACCATCATGTGAGTTTACTTTCTTGGATGATGTTGCATCTGTCGTGGGAGCAGAAGCCAGAAGATCTCAGGGAATCATATCCTGTTGTGACTGATGCCTGTTTTAAATATAGGTCACAATGTTGCTTGATTTGAGGCTTTTGAAGTCAAGAAAATCCTTCTGTGCCTGAAAGATGTGTTCCCAAATCACATCCTTTGCTATTGCCTTTACTGAAGTAAGTCTGCTAAATAGCTTCTGAGCCAAGGATGAAAAGGGCACAAGGAGTTATCATGTGGGGTTTCTTCTCTAGACACTTTAATGCATGGGAAACCATTTATATTTTTGTGAAAACCAACCAAACAGAAGAGATCTGTTCTTCCCTAATAAGAGGCAGGGCTGGTCCTCACATCTCTTTACATTTGTACCAGGCGTTTTAAATTCTTACCAGAGTGAGTCCCAGTTTTCAGCCAGTCTGTGACAAAACGTTCTTAACTGACATTCACTGCTCCCACCGTTGCACTGAAGGACGCTGTTGTGCTGGAGCTCCACAGAGGTGTTTCTGGGGCAGCTGGAGTCTTGGAAACTTTAGAGACTTTTGGAATCAAAGACAGATACTAAACTTGATAATGAGCTTGGTAGGACTGTAGTTAAGAATGGGAAGAATAGCAGTGACTGAGGGCAGGGTGCAACGCTGATGTGCTTTCTGTGCCTAGCAGCATCCTTGAAGTTATATATGAGAGAGAAGACTGAACCAGAAGCTGGAGTCTCTGGGAGATGTTTTCAAAAAGGAGTCTTGTGCTTCTCTACAGCTCACTTATTTGCGTGGGGGCTAAGGCTGACCCCAAAGAGAATGATGGAGACTCCCTTGGGTGCCATTGCCTTTAGAGGCCGGCTGGCAGGCGCTGCTAATCACAGGTCTGTGTTGGTTCTTCCTGGGGCACAGAGTTATGTTTTGTGTAGCCGGAGTTCTCAGTGGCAGTCTCAGGGTACTTGTTGCTTTAGAAAGCAAATTATGTCCTGTGGCTGTTGTTGTGCAGGCTTCAGATCTCCTCACCGAGTGATCCTTGTGGTCAGCTGAGAGACAGCCCAATCCAGTGAGTAGGGCACAGGGCAACAGCTCAGAGAGCTGAATTCAGCTACTGACCTGCCGTGAGGCTTTCTCCAAGTCAGTTCACCCTTCTTCCAGTTCCCTTTCCCCTTTGTCTGTCTTGTCTCTTCAGATTGCAGGTCCTGGAGACAGGCACGGCTTGGAAAGGGTTTTCAGAAGGGGTGGCTCTAATTTCTGTTGGGAGCTTCTGGCTAATAAATCACTTCTGGAAACATTGGCAATGTGCATGTATCATAGGCAGGGAGTGTGTGCTGGGCCAATTCTCTGTCTGACTCCTTTCTTCTGTTAACAGGCTGTGGGACATCGTTTGATTTTCACAAAAAGATAGACTATTTGTTTCTCGTCGGTACTGAAGAGGGAAAAATCTATAAGGTAAGAATGGCTTCTTTGTCCCTTGTTTTACATCCCCTGACCTGTGCTCGTCTTTTAGGTTCATCATCTTAACTGTTTGCTCAGACAGCAACAAAGTACAACTTCAGAGCCTGGTCCTACCCTCAGATCCATGTGGTGAGCCAGAGACCAGCACAGAGCCCTGGAGGGTCACAGGGATCTCTCTGCACAGACCCAATTAAGACGTTATTTTGCAGAAACGTTTTTCATGCAAACTGCATCCCAGAATGCTTTGCAGATTGCAGCTGTGTAAGTGAGGCACTAACTATGATCAGAGCAGAAGTTAAAAGACATCGATCCTCTGTCCTTGTGGCTACGGGGAAATGGCAGGAAAATCTCATCTCTTTTCCTTTTTAGACCTGTTATCCCATGAGCGGTGAGGCTAATGAAACCTTATTTCCTACGGGTTGGTGTTCTGCAGCCCTTCCTTCCCACGGTTACATCCCAGCTCCTTCCCCCAGTCCCACTTTCTCATTACCCTCCTATGTACAGTTCTTCACTATCTCCTCTAATCCTTCCTCTCTCTGACCACTTCCATTCTGTCCTCACCTCAATGGTCCCACCTCCATGCAATAGCTCACCCCCCTTCCAGTGCCTTCCTGCAGCCTGATGCCGTGGTGCTCAGCTCCTGCTGGTGGTTGTCAGCCAGCCAGCTCCAGCCACATGGTGAGGGCAGGGGCTGAGTTTTGATTGCCCTTGCCTGGTGAGAGGCATTGCCCAGATGTTTGCACTCTGCATGCGTGCCTTTTTATGAAATGTGTAAGACCATAATATTGCCAACTCCCTTGTGTAGCCAACTTTGGCTGAAATTGCAAGTGAAGTCAAAAGTTATTTAAGAGGAGAGACGAGAAGACAGCAGGAGACAGACATTGTTTTTTCTTAAGAAAACAAGCTAAAAATAAGATGTTTTGGGCTCTGCTGTATTTAGCCCTGAAAATAAAGCTCGTTACTGCTTATGTTACTCATATAACTTTTGTTTGCCCAGCATTCCTGTGAGCTGGCTTTTTGGCTTTGTTAACATCATAGCCACAGCCCTTCAGTGTTGGGAGTGGACCATCAGCGTGAGGCTGACCGGCGGAGCAGAGCCATCCAGCCATCCCTAGAGGGTGCTGAAAGCTCCTTCCCATGTCCCGCCCACAAAATGGAAACAAAACAGAGAAAAAGAACCCAAAGGGAGTTGCATTCTGAAATCAATATCAATCATTTCAGCAAGACAGGCTTAACAAATATGTGTCCTTTCCAGAGGGATGATGGTGGCTGAAATTTGTCCCTCTGCCAGGCAGTATCTAGGGAGGATTTCTGACTAGCGCTCATTTGCATTTGACAAGACAGGCACAGAAAGGAGGTGGGAGAAATGGGGGTGCTGGGCTGATGGGTGATGGACAGTGGGGTAGGTGCATCGGCTTTTCGTTGGTGCTCTCAGGATACAAAGCATCAGTTCAGTTACGGGCAGATGTTCTCAGCTGGCTGATCGCCCATGGTAGTTGGTACCCTGGGTGTTGTACTCTAAGTTGTTTGAGTACTGTTTTATCTAGTCCTGATCAAAATGCAGTAAGGAACCACATGTTTTAACTTCCTCTGTGCTTAGGTGAGTGATGGATGTCAGTGAGCATGACAGTGGATGTCAGGGTTGCGTGGGGCTGTCAGTTATGTTTCAGGAGAAGTGTTCAGGCTGGTGTCCTGGCTGAGTTCACGGCGAAGGAAATCCTTCATGGAGGAGGATTGAGTAGGAACAGAATTTGGCAGTGTTTGTATTGATGGAGCTGTAGGTGTTCCTGCCTTGAATGATCTTTAGTGAAACTGGAGCTAGGATGGGTTTTAACACAAAGAGTGAACCCAGCCATGAAGCCCGGCAGGCATTTTAACCACTTCTTGGGTGGACAAATGCAGAGAGAGACTGTTACAAAGGATCTTTTATTGGTGTTAAGGCCAATTTCAGGGTTGCTGATAAGCAACAAAACAGTCCTGTGGCATTGGTGGGCCTTAGAGAAACGTGGGACCACTCCCACGTTGTGCAACACTGCACAAACTCAGGTGTTCCCATGGGAAGGAAGAGGCAATCATCCATCGGATTGTGTGGGATAACACAGGGATGAGAAATCTTCAGTATCTAGGCAAACAGCCTCCACAGTATCTACAAAAAATGGGGCAAAAGTGCTTGGACCCTCAATGTCCCCCAGGAGTTTGCTAAAAGCAGTGTCAGAGGTTTGGGGATCAACAAGTTGCTGCTTCTCCAGACATTTCTTAAGGACTACCACACACTTTCATTACAACTTTTATTGAAAACCGCACATTTGAACCCGTTACTGGAACTAGCTATGGATTGCCTCCCAGAGCCTTGCCCTGCTCAGATGCTGAAGGCAGTGACAGTCCTGCAGCTGTTCGGGTGGCTCTTGGGTCCTGTGGCTGCTCTGAGTGGGAACGAGGTGCTCGGGTCTCTGGGCTGCCCTTGCCCATGCCACTGCATGTTGAGTGAGAAGGACAGACTCCTTACATGCTGGATGAGTCAGGGATCAAACACGGACTGCTCTCCACATGGGCTGAATTTTAGATTATTTATTAAATAAATTGAAAAATGAACTTCAGAGAGGCATTTTTTCAAAGACAAATTGCATTATAATATGTTAATTCATTAGCTGCAGAATGATTACAGTGATTTTTTAAAAATGACTTAGTTAATAGTGTTTCTGAAGCCAAGAAATCATTATCTGAATTATACACAGACCTATCGCCCTTTTACATAAAGGACAAACTGTTTCTGCATTAATGTGGTTCTGTAATGCAAAAGTGCCTCTCTGCATCTCTTATTTGCTGTTTAGGAATTGTTCAGCTTTGCCACAAAAAAGGATGGTCTTTGAGATTCACATTAAAACTTTATTGTGACTTCAGCTCTTTGGTCAGAATTACTTCTTAGTCAGCAGAGCTTCGCAACAAGAAAATTGTGATAAGATTTGAGCATTTTCAAGTGACAGGGATTTTTTTTCAGTCTTAGGCAATTTGCTTGAGAATGTAACAAGTTAATGCAATAAATCTCAGTGCAAGACTGTATAGAAGGAAACAGTGATTCTTATTTTAAACAAAACAAAAAGTAAAAATTTCACTCACGCTCATTTTCTCTTACCAAGCATGAAGACATTTGTATCTGTGTACTCAGGCCAGGATTTCTTGCAGTTATATAGAGGATGAAGGGTGCTGGCTGCTGAGTTATCACATCTCTTGGGTTTCCTTAAGTGACGATAACATCATGGTTTCTGGACATGGTCTGTCTTCAGTGACCCTTCAGGAATGGAGAGATCTTTTTCCTCAGTATCTTGTCTTGCCCCATCTTAGGAAAAGTTGTTTTCCTTTCTGGATATTTTGTGGCTTGAGCTCTGTTCCTCATCTTCTTGCCACTTTATCTTTGTGGCTTCAGTTTGTTCTGTCTGGCTGTCTTGTCGCTTGACTGACTGCATTTGCCATCAATTAACACATTCTTTCTTTTACCCTTTCCTGCTGTTTCTCCCAGTGCATTCACGTGCACCCGTTTCCATTTGTAAGCCTTCCGACAAATCTTAGCGTTTCTCTTACAAATCTCTACAAGATGACACTGAGCAAAAGTCCAGCAACTTCGGTTGCTGCTATAACGGCAGTCCACAGCAACGGGGGATGCATTTGTGTTGGCAGTTTCTGAAGAGCAGCTGGGTGTCCTGGTCTGCCTGGGAGTGCCGGTGTTGGGCAATACTCTTTCTGCTGCCAGATACGAAACTCCTTTGAAAAAGATTATTTTTCAGATTTGCATATTATCTTGGGTCTCAATATTTCTGATAGTGAACTAAAGAAGCCCTCAACAGTATAAGGACACTAATCACCATCCATTCACCATGGATGCAGATAAATTGAAGTGCTATTAATGAAGATGATGAATAAGTTGTGTGTCCTTGGAGTTGTGATTTCCTCCCAGTATTCCTCCCATTTGTTTTGTAGCCCTGTCACCAGTCATCTTGTTAGTGGTTTTCTGTATTGCCGTAGAGACGTTCTTGCTTTCCTGTCCTCTCATAGAAGTACAACTTACTATTCACACACATCTACCACCATTTAAATAGGAGAAAAACACTTTCAGCAAATTTGAGCAGTGCTGTTGCAGATCACACAGGCTGCACAAATGCCTGCTTCTTGATTCGAATCTACTCATGCTCTTCAGAGCTGTCTTGTCAGAAGTTAGGCGTCACATTTTCCAGCGGTTTTGTTTTTGTCCTGACATGTGTCTAATAACTGTGTAGTTTTTAAAGTGAATAGCAGGAGAAGACTTTGCCAGCAGTTCTGGGTAGCTCAGAAACTCTTTTATTCGTTAGTCATACTTCTTTCTGAACTTTTTCTCAAATTGATGACGTTCCTTCAAAATGCATCTTGGGAAAACCATGGCCCTGTCTCACACATCAGAGACGATACTGAAGGTTGGGACAAACGTGGTGTGGGGCTGACAGGCAGTGCCAGAGCACAGCGTATGGCGTTGGGTTCAGGCAGGCACACAGGGTCTGTTTCTCACAAGGGCACCAGCCAGGCCCTACACAACCCCTTTTACTGCTGATTTAATGGGAAGGCTGCAGGTCCCTTTCCTGCCAAGGCCTGGACCTCAGCTCTGATCCAGACTTGCAGACTGCAAACCCTGTGCTGTGGGTCAGCACATCCCAGAGTGTCACTGACAGAATCACAGAATCACAGAACGGGCAGGGTTGGAAGGGACCTGTGAAGATCATCTAGTCCAACCCCCCTGCTGAGCAGGATCACCTAGAGCACGGTGCGCAGGATGGCATCCAGGCGGGCTTTGAATATCTCCAGAGAAGGAGACTCCACCGCCTCTCTGGGCAACCTGTTCAGTGCTCTGTCACCCTCACAGTAAAGAAGTGCCCCCTCACGTTGAGCCGGAACCTCCTGTGTTTCAGTTTGTGCCCAGTGCCTCTCGTGCTGTCGCTGGGCACAACTGAGAAGAGACCGGCCCCGTCCTCTCGACACCCTCCCCTCAGATGTTTATATACATTAATGAGGTCTCCCCTCAGTCTTCTCTTTTCCAAGCTAAACAGGCCCAGCTCTTGCAGCCTGTCCTTGTACGACAGGTACTGAAGTCCTCTAATCATCTTAGTAGCCCTCCTCTGAACTCGCTCCAGTAGTTCCATGTCCCTGTTGTACTGGGGAGCCCAGAACTGGACACAGTACTCCAGGTGTGGCCTCACCAGGGCTGAATAGAGGGGGAGGATCACCTCCCTTGCCCTGCTGGCAACACTCTTCTGAATGCAAAAGACGTCCTTTACCAGTGCCTAAAGAGCTGCCCTGATCATGGGCTCAGCCCCAACAAGGCTCTAAAAACAGAGCACTGAGCATTAAAGATCTGTTGGATGCAGACAGATCTCGTTAAGATCTCACTGATCAAAGTCATCAGGTATTAGGGACCTTCAATCCACCTACTTGGAAAGACAGCTGAATAAAGCAGCCTCTCTCTTGTGATGAATTACTCGTGACCCATTCTGTCTGTTCCCAGCAAAGTGACTTTCAAAACAAGCCAAGTACCAATTTTCCTGGTGGCTGAACATTAAGAATTATGAAGTAAAGTTATGGAACATGCCATTAAAGGAGATTTCAGTACCATAATTACACGCAGGCACAGTAGCTCAGAGACAGAGTATGCACCAAACTATTAGCAAGCTATAGACACTGTCAGTAAATCTCAGGGGGACATGAGCCACATTCTTGTTTCTGGTTCATACCGTAGCCACCCTCCTGGGGATGCTAGAGCTGCTGCAGTGTGAAGAGTTTAGCACCCTTAGTCCAATACCTGTCCTAGCACACAAGGACGTTGGAAGCAAAATGTCTGAGTTCCCAGACAGTGAATGTCATGTGTAATAAGTAGTTAAGCCTCCTGATTAGTTAGAGCTTTGGTTTGCAAGAATTAAAGTCATGTAACACTTCAGCAATCCTGCTGCTCGGACAGATGATGTTGTGCTGCATTCATTAGGGAGTGGGGAAAGGTGCTGCAAAGTCCTTGTAGTGACAATACCGAGGCAGACTGACAGAAGATCGTGAAACCAACCCAAACCTGCTGTGTAGGTACAGCTTGCGTGTGAGAAAACAACCAAAAGGACATTACTTGTGGGTTGGGGATCCTTGTGGCTAATGAAGGAAGCCTCCAGTTCCCCCTGTGGGAGGAAGGCTGGGGAGGATAACCTCATTTTTCTGTGAACACAGAACTGGCAGGATCTGGATCGAGTCCTGTATCCTGCTAGTGCAGACAAGCAGATCACAATTTCTCCTCCGCTTCGTGAGCTCACACACTGGCTGGGGTACGGGGTGGCCCACCTGCCCGCTGGGGACATGCCTCAGTGCTGGCCAGCCTCCCGCGGTTCTCACACCCCTCTGGGAAGTCACGAGTGGCACAAGAGGAAGAGCCGTAGGGCAGAGCTGTGTGATGGGGCGGGCTGCTAGCACAGGCTGTCACAGGATGATGGCAGCGAAGGGACTTCAGGCATGTTCCCAAAATCCCTCAGAGCCAAAGGGTCTGATAGGTCGTTCTTGTGCTGAGAGTGCCGTTATTGGAGGTTTGAATTACCATTGCAACAGTCCAAACGCACGCTGTGCTGTGTGCTCCTGTGCAACATGAGAGCTGTTTTCCCCTGCCTTTCTGAGAACCTGTTACAGAGGCACGGCAGGAGCCTGGGCTGGCGAGAGGTGATGGAGCTCCTCCAGTGGAGAACGGGCTCTGTAGCCTGACTCCAGCTGTAAATCCAACCAATTCTCATCTCTATGTCTGGCAGAGAGGAGCTCAATATTGCCTGAAAGTGGGGTAAAACAGTATGTGCTAAATGTTTTAGTGTCTGTAGCACCTCGGTACCAGCTGCCTCTTCCCAGCCAGCCCAGAAGAGCCTGGGAGGCCATGCAAGTATTTGCATGCATCTTTCTCCAGGAATACAAGCTCCGGAAGAAGGTCTAGCTCTGATTACTGACTAGTTCTTTCCATTGCAGTGTTCGAAATGCTATTCAAGCCAGTTTCTGGATGTGTTTGAAGCCCATCACATGGCCGTGGACTCAGTCAGCTGGAATCCCTACCACTTGAAAGTCTTCATTTCCTGCAGCTCTGACTGGACAGTCAAGATCTGGGATCACACCGTCAAGTAGGTCCTGCTGGGTCCTGGCATGGGTGGTGAGGTCCAACCTAATAATCCAGTTGCACATATTGATTCTGCTCATACTTCAGTCTCATTTTCCCTCTTAGATGTTGATATTGCTCTCTTCTCTCTGTTCTTTGTGGCTGATGAATCAGATTTGTGCTCCCAAAGTATGAGGTATAAAGTTTAGCATTGACTGCTCAAGAAATTTACCAAGCAGTGCAGCTCAGCAAAGAGCCTAACTGCCTTGCTTTGGGCCTGGCTTTCTTCAGACAGGACCTACTGTGGCAGAGCTATTCTTCTGGAGCAATGATCTAGAGAAATGTCAGCGGCTGGCGTATGGCCTCAGGGACCAGACACCTCCTAAGAGACAGAGGCCGAAAAAAATTGCAACATTTAAAAATGCATAATGAAGTTCAGGGTTAGTGGTTGAGGAATGTCTGGTTTCAATCAGGAAATTGATTTTGTTGTAAATCAGTCAGAGTCAAATATTTCCTGTTGCCAATACTGCTCTAATACTCAATGGTGTTGTCAGAAGTCCAGAGAGAGAACATCACTTTTTCCTGTATGATTACTAAGCAGAGAGACTCCATCTCACTGTGTGCAGTGGAAGCTTTCAAACTGCTTTCAGAAAGAAAGAAACATGCTACTTTTCTTCTCAATGCATTGGGACCAATCCAGGTCCATTTAGGCTGATGCTCAGCTCTGTTTTGCCTTTGGCTCAGACCCCGGCTGGTATTTGGCATAGGGAAGTACTCCATCTCCCACTTTTACAGCTGGCCTTGAACGTAGGCTGCAGCATCAAAGTGTTTATAGCTCAGTGTTTCACTTCCAGAGTGGCATCTGTTTAATTGAGCCTGGGTCTCTCTTTACAGGACTCCGATGTTTATTTATGACTTGAATTCTGCTGTAGGGGATGTTGCCTGGTCCCCTTACTCCTCCACGGTCTTTGCTGCAGTCACCACTGATGGCAAGGTGAGAGGCTGGGAGCAACACTGCTCTGATTTGAGCTGGGAGAAAGTCAAGGGAGATTAGGGCTGAGCATGGGGACAGGTCAGCCTAATCCTGGCCATGCACATCGTGGTGCTGAGGTTCGGCCACTGGCAGGAATCCAGCCCAGTCACTGGGGATGACTTGTCTGAGGCTTGCCTGGGCTGCTCAGGTGGGCAGGGTCACTTTGGTAGCTTGAGGCCCCAAAACTATTAATTCCTCTTTTGGTAAACCTGATTTCAGAGGACACAGAAATCCAACAGAGGTGAGAAAACCTGGGCAGCAGCATTTCTTATTGCTCCTCCCCATAGGCCTGCCACATTTTTAAAAGCAACAGGGCCAGAAATCTCTCAACTGCATCCCTGCTGTGCAAACAGCTGATGTTAAATCACAAACTGGTGAACTTCTAGCATATGCTGAGGATCAGCTGCACATCTCCCTGCAGCCTTGACAAACCCTTTGTAGATGCATGTGGGCATTCTCTAAGCATTCTTCTTCTTGGGGGCCAAACACAACCTCTGGCATAAGATAGCCAAACCTCCCTTCAGTCCTGGTTTTCTCCTCATACTCCAGGGATGGAGGTACTTAGAGGACAGAGAGTAAAACAGGACAGGGGTGAGGGAACAGGCTGCTTTTTCCTATGCTTTCCAGCCCTTGTCATGCATATCCCTGGGTATGCATTGCTCATTCTTTCTTGATGCTGCTCCCCTTGCATTGAGATGAATGTTGCAAACACAAGTCCCAGCTTCCTTGTGCTGACCACATCAAAGCAGGTGTGCAGCTCGCAGTGCATGCCAAGAGAAAAACACTTAACTCCCGCTATGTGAAAACAGCCCGTTAACAAGTGCATCCCTGGGGATGGAGAGAGGATGCTCCAGAGGAGACCACCCCCAGCACAAGCTGGGGGTTCCAAACCTTGAAGGTATAGGGAAGCAATAGAATTAAGTGAATATATACTTACATTGATACTAAAAAATCAATTGTGATAATATGCCCAGGGTCAGCCAATAGAACTTTGTTCCCACTAAATAAAATGAAATCAGCATTTTCCCTTTGTGTCAGGCTATCTCCAAGAGTAATGGCTTGGTAATGAAGTACTTAGAACAATCCTAATGTTGAGATGATGGCAGTTATATTTTTGCCCCTAGCCATCCATCCTAGTAGCTCAGATGGTTAATTTGGGCCCGGTGAGAAGCCAGGGCACATAGCTATCTGTCAACAGTAGTTTTGTACTGTAAGACCACATTGCTCTGTCACCATGGGCTGCATGTTTTGCTGGTGTAAATTGGAAAGTCTGTGCAGTTTGGCCAAATTACTCTAGCAAAAAGATGGCCTTTATATATCTGTATCACTGAATTGATGCCTTGGCAACTTTATTGCCATTTAACCTTTATGTTGTAGCAAAAAATTCATTTCACTGATACACTGGCTCAGGCTGTGAATTTGTCTCTCTCAAGCTAAGCAATGGAAATATCTTTACTGGTGCACCTGGCCTCCCTGGGAAGTTCAGGACACTGCAGCCTAAAGAAAGCAATGTTGGTGCTTTTCCCTTTGCAGGCAGGATCGAGATTGGGCCCTTTGTTCATGAATCTCTCTATCCCCCTTTTCCCATATACCAAATGAAGGGCCTAAAGCATTCAGTGTGACACTGCCTCTGACTTGTTCCCCACAAGAGTAGTTGTGTGAGCCGCGAGACCTGGCTGGAGTTCACGGCTTCGACTGAGTGCTGAGTTAACTGTGTGCAGTCCATTTGTGTCCTGGCATCTAACTGAGGGGAAGAGGAAGAGATGTCTGCAGTTATACACCCTCCTTATACACCAGCATGAGCAGACGGAGGGTGAACATGGGGCATACTTGGGTTTCTTATGCATGTACTCAAGTTTCTGCTGCAATGGCTCATATCCAGGGAGGCTTCTCACCACTCACTTGGGCTGGGTTCTTTGTCAGAGTTTTACCCATTGCAGAGAAGCTCCTATGGACTGGATATGAGTTTGTGCAATGAGGTCTTTCCATCCCAGCCCTTGTCTTAGCCACTGCTGTCGTGACTCTAGTTGTGTTGCAGCAGAGTCACATTAGCTGCATCATCCATGGGCCTGAAGTTCTTATGAGGCTATGGATAAGACAGAAGGCTGGCTTATTTGGCAGCACTGCACCCAGGATATTGTAGCTGGAGTAGGATCTAATTCTGCTTTATGCCTTTAATGCCAAACTCTCGAGAGTGACCATCAGCCAGGAACAGCCCAGCATTGGGCTGGCTAGCAGGAAAGGTCGAGGCAAGAGCTGCCTTCCCACTGCGGTACACTGGCCAGGACTGATGCCGGTAGCAATCCTCGTCCCCTGCGCTAGCCACTAACCATGTTGGTTGCAGCAGGGTAACTCTGAGACATGGATTAGTTTCTGTTTTAAACAGAACCTTTTAGATCTGCAGTGGAAGTGGAGTAAATAGTTGTTTACAGCCTTTTCATTCCTGTAGATATACCACTCTGTAGCAGAACTCACTTCTTGGGAGTAACTCAGCACCTCACAAAGGACAGGCTCCATTAATGCTGGGAAAAAAAATCTACATTAACAGGATACAGAAAGCTACAGGACATGCAGCCAGAAAATAAAACATTAAAGACCTCCTGTTCAGAAACAGCCTCGAGCTTTGCATCCGCACATAATTATGCCTGCAAAACTTGAAGGTTGCCTGGAGTTGGTTTTAAAATCAGACCCTTATTGCAGTCTTAAAGGGATACCTGGAATATTTTGAAAAACACATTTCGTTGCTCAAGGTGATGTGTCCAAAATGTATGTATTGGCACACCAGTTGATAAGACCGACTTGGAAATTGGTCTAGGAATCTCCCAATCCTCATTACTCCAGGAGGTGGGGATTTAAGAAAAGCTGTAAATATCAGGAGCATTATGATAAAATGTGTGTGTTGGCAGCTGGGCGTCTGCTTCGGACAGCACCACCTCTTCATAAATAACCCGAGCGTGCATGTTCTGCAGCTGGTACAGTGGACACTAAATACTCCTGTTCCTCTTTATCATGTTCTGGGTAATTTCCTTAGTGTCCTGTTCTGCCTGATGGCTATTTTATTTCAGAATGAGCATAAATGATTTGCAATGAAAATGGAAATAAAATAAAATGATCCCTGAGATGTGCGCATCTGTGCCAGCGCTGCCTGCAAAGAAGCTCCCAATTCTATAGCTGGGCGCTAAATAAGTGGCTTGATTTTAAAAGGACTGGACAGTCAGCTGCTTTTATGGAAGCTGGTCTCTGCTGGATGCACTCAAGAGTGGTTGCTAGTGAGCATTTGATGTTGGTTTTAATCAGTTTGCTAAGTCCGCTGCAGTTTTGCTCTGTGATTGCATTTTAGATGACACTTAATGTTCCTTTAAGACTCCATAGTGTTTCCTAAAGCAGACAGGTGGAGAGATCTGTTATTTCTAAACACGAGTCCTGCACCTCAGTTGGCTGGCAGCAGCTCTGTGGTCCCTCCAGGCCATCTCCGACAGGGACCTGGGTGCAGATACTGATGTGATTAGCACTGAAATAAAATGAGGTTAGATAACACCTCGTTTCCTTGACTTTAGGCTGTAAATGGTAGAAGCCTAACATGAAGAAAAAGGCTAGCTGGGATGAGAGACCTGCTTTGGAAACAAAAAAAAAAGACTGTAGAGGTGGATGTGGATGCCTAGCTCCTGCATTTAGGGTGCAAGAGATCTGGGGACATTGATCAGCTTATCATAAAAACAGAGGGCAGGGAAATGGGCAGGGGAGGAATTCAATCCCTGCAGCATTCAGCAGATTTGCCTTTGGGAGCTTGCTTTGAGCCTATCTCAAACTTAGACTTAAAGCAGAAATAAATATGGAAACATATAAAAGCAGGAATCAGACACCTAAAATTTCCTTCTTGTTTTTTTTTTTTTACTTACTTTCCTTAAGGAAGGAAATGGTGTTGGCAGGTTCTGCTGTACAAGGGCGATGCCACAAACCTCCAAGTCTGGCTTACTCTGGGCATGTGGATGCTTTCTCATGCTGAATTCATGCATGAATTGTTACACCTGTTAAAAAAGCCAGACACTCATGTCACAAGTGTTCCCAGATGTCTGGATCCCAGACTGGAGACCACAGCTGCACCATGCAATGACTGTAATGGCACTGTCGAGCTGGGTTTGGTCAGTCTGGAAAAAGGATGGCTTTGTGGGGACCTAACAACAGCCTGACAATGCCTGCAAGGAGGTCATCAAGAAGTTAGAGCTAGGCTTTTCACAGCAGTGCACGAAGGGACAATGAGACACATTCTCAGATTAGATATTAGGAAGAAATTCTTTCCTATGAGGGTGGTGAGGCAGTGGAACAGGCTGCCCAGAGAAGCTGTGGATGCCCCATCCCTGGCGGTGTTCAAGGCCAGGCTGGATGGGGCTTTGAGCAACCTGGTCTGGTGGGAGATGTCCCTGCCCATGGCAGGGGGGTGGGACTAGGTGGTCTTTAAGGTCCCTTCCAACCCAAACCATTCTGTGATTCTGTTAATCTTTGATTCTGTGATTCTGTGTCAACAGCTGAAATGAATTGAAACAAGAAAGGTTTGGACTGGGTATAACGAAAAACTTTTTCATCATGAAGGCAGTCAAGTAATGCAACATCTTACTCAAAGAGGTTGTAGCATCTCTGTCTGTGGAGGTCTTCAAGACCAGATTGGGTAGAGCCCTGAGCAACCACATCTGACCTCAGAGCTGACAACCTCCTTTGGGCAGGAGGTTGGACTAGAGACTTCTGGGGTCCCTTCCATCCTGAATTATCTGCTAACCTTGTGACACTATGAAATGTCCTTGTGTGAGAAGGAGGATCCCAGGGGTTTTACAGCGGGTGGCTCAGGAGCATGCACTAAGTACAAGTCCATTTGCTCTTAGGTTTTTGTGGTTTGTGTCTTTCATGACTAATGCAGCAAGAGCAGGGTGATGTTATAGCTGTCCTTAGTAAATATTGATAGCCTCAAGATAAATGCCATCTGAGTGTGCACTCTGCAGAGAAAGCAGCTCAGACATATGCTCCAGGGCTCTTCCCCCATTACTGAAGCTGTTGACCTTTCAGGATATGAAATACTTGAGATGGCCCAAACCTTCAGGAAATTAGCCTAATGCTTTGTGCTGCTTAGGAAGCAAGTATGCCCTTTCTGCTTATATAAACATATTTTATTGAATGACTGTTTTGTATGAGAAGTCTTGAAGATCAGGTTTCTGTTGTATCTCACTTACAGGATAAGATGCTGAAGAAATGCCTGTCATCTTGATACCCATCCTTTCCCATCTAGGAGAGAAACACTTGTTTAGCACTGGTGGGTGGGTGGGTGTGTGTGTAGAGCAATTCGCAGAGACTTGCTGCCTGTTTGACACTGACCAGAGGCAAAAGCTGATCTCTGTCTTCAAAAGCTTGAGTGACTTTGCAGATAAGAGGCTTGCTAAACCTTTCAGGTTTGTAAATATTTCGCTAGGTATTTTGGACCTAATCCTGCCTCTCCTTGTAGGGCATGAATCAGGTATGCTGGCAGACCTCTCCGCATCACTCAGTGCTTTTGCCCAGGAAGGTCAGGACTGTGAACCCCTGATGGCTGCAGATGTCCCTGCCATGTCCAAGTCTTTCCTCCTACCCTTCTGCAGTAGCCCATGGGTCCATCTGTGCCTTGCGGGGCTGCTGCTGTCTTTGTAGAGCTGGGCAATTGCTGGGGTTTGAAAATACTAACTGAGTACAGGTCCCTTTGCCATCACACAGAAGGGCCTTTGAGCAGGCTGAAGTGGGCAGGGACTTTCTTAAAATGGCTTCTAAATTGCATTCACAGCAAAGTGGTTGTTTTTGAGTAAAACTGTTCATTTTCTTCCACCACAAAACCTAAAATGCTCTTTCTTATTCCCTGCTGAATCTTTGAGATTGATGTGGACTGCTGGGCAGACTCGTGTCTGCGTTTAAACAAGGGCTGGTGACATGACAGAGCTAAGTGAGGTAGATGGGCAGAGTCCCTGGGATTAATGCTGCCTTCCACTTACTCCGTGCCAGCCAGGCTGTCCTCCGTTCTCCTCCTCTAGCCACGTGGCTCTCTGTGCACTGGGATTTCTCTCCCCCAGCAGCTGCTCTTAGTCCAGAAGACTTGTGTTCGTTCAAGGTCTGGGTCCTCACCTCTATCCTGCTGCAGCTCCCAAGCTTTCATAGAGTGTTCTGGTGGGCTCCAAATCCAGAGATGCATCAGGCAGCTCAGGACACTGCTGCTCATTGCCTTGTGTCCTGTAGCAACTGAGTCGCAGGTGAGGTGATTTTGTCAGCACAGTAGTTGGCTTCAGTGAAAAGTCAAACTGATGAATTTAAACCTCTTTCATCAGTGGTTTTACATGGGTTGTTTCTCACACAGATGCTCCCAGGCCAGTTTTTCATTACTAGAGCTATTGCTCTTTCAGCTTATGAAATACAGCATTTTAACGAAACCCACCTGCTGAGACTAACTAGTTCATTCAGCCGCACAGGAACCAAGTTTGCCATTTTCTGCTTCTATGAATGTATGTGTGTGAACAAATGGCTTGGGCAGCATCTCCAAAGATTTCTTTGATTAACCTGTTTGACTTTACGTGAAAACCTACTGGGGGCACTGAGCCCATCAGGAGTATCTGAGGGAGTTTAGAAAGCTGCACCTAGATGCTTTTCTGCTCTTTACTATCAGCTGCCACTGCGAATGGCCCCTCACTTAGGTTTGAATTTGCAAGTGGGGAAAATTGGCATTAGGGCCAGTGAGAGCCCCTCAGCTGTCTGCCCCATCCTCCTGTACAGAGACAGCAGCTCCTGAACCTTGATGTTTATTGCTTGGCATTTTATAATGACCTGAAATCTGTTCTGGTTCTTTTTAAATGCCTGTCTCCAAAGCATGACCGTTCAATACCTGCCTTATGAGTAGGTTTGCTGGCCTGCCGTGGGGCTGCAAGTGGCAGAGAGCAGTGACTGCTTCCCCTACCAGACTCTGCGCTGCCCCTTCTTGTGCTGCTGCCTGCCTTTGCATGCATCCCAGCTTCCAGCGCTGACGCTCCATGGGGCGTAGCCAGGACCCTGCCAACATGAGAAGAGATGGAGCCTGATGCTCGTCAAAGAGGAGCTAATTTCAGCCTGACACCAGGGGCTGGGCTGTGGGCCACAGCAGGGAGAGAGCAGAGCGACCGGCACAACTGGGATGTATTTACATGACAGAGCCCAGGCAGATTTGCCCCAGGGCACGTAAGGAGCTGGTTGAAACAGTCTCCCAGTTCTTCACCATTCAGGTACTTGAGATGGGATGACACAGTAGGGAGGTGTCAGAGGACTGAAGAAAAGACTGTTTGCCCAGTGTTCAAGAGTATGACAGTGCAGGGGAGGCTAGGCAGCCTAAATATGCCATCCAGAAAAATCCTGGGACAAATAATTGAATGATCTATTTGTAAGCACTGGCAGATCAAAGAACAGCCAGTCTAGTAAGGCTTTAGGAAGGCCATATCACATAAAACTGATCTAATACAATTTTTGAAAGTAACAGGCCTGGTAGATCAGAGGAAGGAGATGTAATAAATCTGTACAGGGTGACGTCAGGAACACTGTTGGCACAAGTCTATAAGGAAGCTACAAGTCAGGTTAGAAGGTGGATGTGGCACAATGGAAGTCGTCCACAGCAGAGTGTGCAGTGCTGCTAGGGATGGTTCAGGAACGGGCTGGCGCTGAAACTGAGCGGTAATTGTGGTGGGACTAAGTGGACAGGACTTAAGAGGGCTTTGGTGCCAGAACTGAAACTGTAAATGAGCTCGACAACCTCAGCAGCGATTTGCAGTCGGTGGGATGAAATTCAATAAAAACACAAACCCAATGTGCAATATGACATGAGCACTAACTGGGGAAGCAGCAGGACTAGGAGGCAGGCTGGGGCCAGGACTGACTACGTTACTGTGCTCTCGCCAACACCACAGCTGTGCTTCTGAGTCAAACCTTGGGAGATGCAGGGGCAGTCACCCCATGTGCACAGGTGGGACTCAGACTGGGCTTCGGATGCTGGTCTAAGGAGGGGTCATCTCTGCTGTTACAGAAGGGATTGCAGAGGTACCGGCTGCTCTTATCAGCCTAGCATTGCTCGAGTTCAGTGCAGATTAGTTTCTCTGTTTGGCTTTCACCTTTCAAAAGTGATCTGAAAAGTAATAAATTAAATTTAGTATAAAACTGAAGAGCAAAAGGAGGCTTTGTGAGGAGGTGTGAGAAACATTAGCTCAATTTGTGATTCATTCCAAAGCATGCTATTAATGTTAAAGAGAAAAAAATGAAAGAGTCATGGGCAACATGAGGAAATCATATTAGACCAAACTGAAGTGCAGCCAGCTCTGGGGTAGGATGTATCAGCTATTTAGCACCAGATAACAGCATTCAGGAGTGTGCAGGACCAAGACATGAAGGAGATTATCGTAATCACCGAGACTGCCAGAGCAGAGCCGGTTGGCAGGAAGTGGTGACTGACAGGAAAATTAGCTCAGATAAACAAGCACTTCCTTGTAAAACAATGTGACAGGGTTTTCTGTGGAGGTTAAATGGTCCTCAGCCTGTCTGAATGAATAACACCTCTTCCACATGCTGAGGCATGGGTTTCTTACTGACTCGTGGGAGTTGAGTCAAATCAGCTGAGGCTGAGGCTGTTTTCCTACCATGTCAAATCGGGAGTGACCCAGTTCTTAGTGAATGAGGAAGAACAGAGAGATGCAGCCCTAAAGCGAAGCCCTCCCCTCCACCCCCATGTGAAGCCAGGTGGCACAGACCTTCTCTTCCCCGCTGTGTGGCACACTGGAGCAGCGGGCAGAGACGCTGCAGGGCAGAGGGATGCGCTTGGTCCTCTCCCGCACCCCACAGCGTGCAGGCAGCCCCGGCTGGCAAAGCTCACCCGACTGGGCCCAAACAGTGGCTTTCTTGGATGCCTGCTTATCCTCCTGAGCTCAAAGCTACCTCGGAACACGGCTGTAACAGAGCTGGGGTTGGTCCTGCTCCACTAGCATGACAGTGCAGTCAGCACCCATGCGTTTGTAGGTCTGGTGCTGGTACCGGGGCAGCAGCAGATCAGCATTTCTGTGTCATCCTTGCAGAAGCAGGGAGGCAATGGAGGTTTTCTGAGTCAGGTCCCCTTTCCTCCTGTGGAGCCCCTGCCTGCCCTGTGCATGGAATCTCTTACAACCCATTCAAGTTACACAAGTAACTTGAAAATGTCCTCCTAGAGAAAATTAA
Source organism: Chauna torquata (assembly GCA_013399475.1). NCBI lineage: Eukaryota > Metazoa > Chordata > Aves > Anseriformes > Anhimidae > Chauna > Chauna torquata. The sequence continues at coordinate 45,804 of VXAL01013032.1, read as the reverse complement.
CTGTGTTGGAGCTGCTCCCCAGACTGACCTGGCTGCGGTGGGACTACAGCAATTGCATAAAGTAAGTTCTCCACCACATGGCAGCTTGGCCTCGATGCAAGCTGGGGTTGCCCTGCCAGCCCACTGCCTTTAGGATGCACTGGTGCTAGACAAGGGTTGGGAGTGACCTGCCAACTTGTTAAATATATTACTTGAGAATTTGAAACAAATGATTTGTGGAGTTTACCAATGGATGAGGTATCATGATTCAGTCAAGAAAATGAGGGAAATCCATCACAGACAGTGAAAGCCAAGAAATGAAAGAGATGTCAACTGGTAAAGGGCAGCGTGATATTAAATCACCCCTCACCTTTTGCTCTTGCACTGATTTTATTCTTTGTTGCCAGGTTACCAGGTACATCTGCTTTGTTCTTACACACATATATATTTCCCCCAGCCTTGGTTCTAGTTGCTGCCAGGTTGGTTTTGAGCATGCTGGCATTGTCCAGACCACTGCTGGGGGATAAAGGCTTGTAAACCCAGGAGAAAAGGACAGCAAAGGCTGCATCCACTGCACACCCAGCTTGTGTTCTAGGCCTGCAGTAAAGGCAGGATAGGTCAGGGTAGCTCTTGGGTTCTCTTCCTCATGGGCCATAAAAGTCCAGTAGTTTCTTCTGCTAGCAGAGAGGTTGGTTGCTTTTGGGTGGTGCTGCTTGGAGAGTGCAGCTCACCGTCAGATCCCCTGACATTTCCCTCCCTGCTTCTGTGCTGCAGGACAGGGGGTGACAGCAGAGTGCAAGGACAGAGGGGTCCAAGTCACCTTGGAGCTGTTGGTGGCTCCTGGGCAGGTGCGAGCTTGGGCTGGTTTTCAGGCTGAAAATGCAATTTGCAAAACGTGTGGAGAGAAGTGAAATGTTGAAAACACTGACCACGGTTTGATGCTGAAGATATGGTAATAACCTTGGATTTGCACTGTGCTAAGCTTACCGAGTGGCCATGCGGAGCCTCAGTGGGGAGCTACTGGAGGTGGGATATATTTGCATGATTCTGGATGCAACTGAGCTGGGTTTCTTCTCCAGCTATTTGAGAGTCAGGCATCAAAGCAACTCATTTGTGTCAAATATTTTCTGCAACTGTAACACAGCAGTTACAGCCATTATTGGCAGTAGCATGGAGGCTCTGATGTTACCCTGATGGTAATTTAAAAATATGCTTGTTGAATAAAAAACATCTGACAGAGGCTGCAGGATTCACCTGATCCCATCTCAGAGATAACTGGCATCTACTTAATTTCAGTTCTCCTCTTCAGGGGCTACTGACTTATCAGAGTTATTGTCCTTCCTTCAAGGAGAAGTTTGCTTTGAACATCTTCCTGGCATATTTACCATCAGACTGTCAGGCATTTTGGGGTTGTAAGTCCAGGTTTCCTTTCACGGTTCTTGATGCAAGCTCATAAACCTCCATGCTGCAAGGAACTTCCTAGCTGAACAGGTTGGGCTTCATTTGGACTGTGGTACTTGTCCTCCTGCATTTTTTTGGGGTGGGTGCACTGGTTTACAGGGACCGTAAACAAAATAGCGGTTGGAGTCATTGGTTGCTGCCCAGTGCTTGCTTCTCTGCAGCTAAGCTGGGGGGGTGCAGAGGAGGGTTCTTGCCCTTTCCTATTTCAGAGATTTTCAGATTTCCTTTCCTCTCCCCAGGTTTCTTGTTCTCCGGGTCTGATTTATGTCCTCTAAGGAAGTGGCCACATATTGTTCCTAAGCAATCTGTAGCAAGAGAACTGCAACGCCCTTTCCCATTATCTCAATGCTTAGCAGCACGAATGAAGGTGTCCGCTGTGGTCTGCAAGCAGCAGGGCTGCAGACCCCGTGGGTCCCTGGCTTGCTTCTACAGGATCTGCAGAAGGTATCAGAGAAAAGCAACTTTATTGTCAGGAAGCTCCAGCTGCCTCTGGGGACATGCACCACAGTGGAAACACTTTTCAAGGGCTGCAAATGAGGGGTTTGAAACCCCCACTCTGGACTTTCTAAGCTGCTCCTGGATGAGTGTGGGTGATTGCGGTGGCCCCAAGTCTCAGCGCCTGCAGGGGAGGAAGCACTGGGACCAGCCTAGGCAGCAAGAGCAGAGGAAGTGGCATGCAGAAGTGGCAGGAAAGAGGGGACCATTCGCAGGGGGACCCTCACTGGTTTATAAGCACTAACGAGGATACTGCTTTGATGTGCTTTTTGTTCCTACACAGTTATCAGTACCGTTAAAACCCAAGCTGCTGTCCCAGCACAGGTCACTGCGCTGGCACGTAGTTATATGCTGTCTTCCCATCAAAGTTACACTTTCTGCTTTTGGGACCATGAGCAAGTTACTGTATTTCCCATGGATTCCATGAACGGTGAAGTGTCACACTGTTGAGCATCGCTGCCTTTCTGTGTTGCTGGATATACAAGCCTGGGTGATGCTGTGGTTTTGACTGAGGAACTGGGGGCCAGATGAAACAGTAGAAACAGGCCTGCCCTGTGATTTGTAGGAGTCTGTGGTGATGTGACATGCTGTATGTCAGTGAGTGTGTAAAAATGCTTGTCCGCCACATGTGGAAAGTTATGCAAATATCAGCCCTCACCAGAAAAGCCAATTTGCACCAGCTGCCTGACAGTGTTGGGGAGGCAGCTCTCATCCCCATGAGTCTGATGCTGGAGTCACGTGCAGGGTCAGGTGGCACTTGTCTGGGTCATGTACCCAGAGAGAGCTCATCTCATGAGACCTGAGAGGCTGTCTCTGCAGGTAGGCAGTGATCTGTAGTCTGCAAGGGTGTAGGCCACTGGAGTGGTGGGATGGAGAGAAGCTGCGTGCTGCTGGTGACTCTCTGGCATGGGAGATCCAGCCGGAGTCTGCTCCATAATCCTTAATCCCATGACCTGAGCCAGCTGGGCAGCTCCTGGGACTCGGAGCCTCAAGGAGAGCTGCAGGATTTCAGTCTCCTGTTCTCAGGGCAGCGAGCCCTGCCCCAAAGCCCAGGCAGATCTGCAGATGGTGCTGGTCACATGCAGCTCTGCTGCTTTACAGCGATATGAGGCTGCCTCACGTGTTGTGGGAAGCCCGTGTCCCTTTTAGGATACTCCCAAAGCACCAATAACAGTGTTGGTCTGACCCCGTTTTCTGTCCCCTGAGAGTGCCTGTAAGCCTCTAAATCAAAGCCTCTGAAGTCCTCCCTAACGCCTGTGGCCCACCCCTCCATCTGGAGCGTCTGCCAGCTGATATGAGGCTGATGTTTCCAGCTGAAGAACTGGAATAGTTTGTTCTTTTCCATGATTCCCTTGGCAAAAGAAAACAAGCCCATTTGTTTAGAAGCTCATAAAAGAGGAGCTTTATAGTAGGAACATTCATAAACTTGTTTGCTTTTGACCTTCTCCACTTTGCTGATGGTTTCGAGTTCTTGTCCCAGGCATTCTGCTTGTCTGGGCTGTCAGTGGCATTTTTGAAGAACAGCCTCACCCAGAGTAATTTGCATTGCTCAGCACTCGGAAACTGAGCCTTCAGACAATGCCATCTTTGCTACACTGCACTGCTGGCTGTGGTTTGCAGGTGTGATACATTGACAGCCTTGTGAAACAGCAGTGCAGACCTTGCTGCTGAAACGAAACCTGGCCTCTAATTCCATGCTGCATTTGTTTTTCTGCATTAATCGATGCTACTCAAGCACTGGGCATTTCCCAGGCTCTCAGGTTACTAAGCATTAAGCTTGTGCCATTGTGGGGAGAGGTGAGTCATGTCCTTAAATTAATAAAAATGTATTCTGTGAAGGTAAGCAATTAAACCTTCAGTGAGTGTGGGTCACGGGGGGCTGATGTGCTTAAAAGAGAGCTTGTTCCTTTTCAGAGATAGTAAGATAGCAGGCATAAATACAAGGCAGGACGGAAACCCTTTTTTATGCCTATAGTTAGGAAATTGGGATTACCTTGGCTGGAGTGTGGGACCTCAAGTTTCAGGTCGAGATTCAGAGTTTAGCTCTAGCCTCTGATATTTTGAGTGGATCAGACTGAAATCTTTTTTTCCACCTATTCTTTGGATGACAGAGAACAGGGAAGGGCTCTCCAAACTGCAGATCCTCATCTCTGGGTGATGCTTTGGATTCCCTTCTTGAATTACAAACTGTCATAGATTTCTCTAAAACATGTCTGAGAACCCTGTCCACTTCCCAGGCTCCTCTCTGGAAAAGTCTTATTTTACTTCAGTCTGGAGGGACTTTTCCTCGTCTTGTTTTCTGCATCTGTAAAACCTCTGCTTGATTCCCCAGCCCAGACCAAGTACATCACAGATGGCTAGCCATTGAGTCCTATGAAGACACAACGGCACACGAGACCGCCTGGGACCTGTGCGCTTACAGATTGCCCAGCTCTTTGCTGTACACAGATTCAGATAAAATTCACCAACTTGTTGGTGTGTGATGAGAAAGTACATGTAGTGATTTGATACAAAACCTTGCATGCTCTTTGGAATGAGGTTTTATAGGGTACTGCTGTCAGGTTTCAGATAATTCCTAGATTTAAATTGTGAGCATGGCACAATGTTTAAATAATATGTCTCATCTGGCTCCTAAGTGCTGGTAAACTAGATACAGCTGGCAGGAGATATACAAGTAGTTCAGTCCTAATTTCCCCCATATTCCCACTGTACCTGTTAGCATAAAATGCTCCCTTCCTTAGCTTTTCTGAAGACAGAAAAGGGGAAAGAAACATCAGGCTGAAAGTATACATGGTGGATTCAAGGTGGGAGTCCAGCATGCTGGAGAGTGCTCACTTCAGCACTGGGGAAGAAAAGAATGTCGTGTTTTATTAGCCTTTGCAGGATGTAGCAATGACAGAAACTAATTGCAATTATTGGGAGATAATGTTAACACGTTCTCTTGAGTAACTTCGACTGTTCCCACTGGAGTCATGGTGAAACGTGCCTTTTCGTGCAGTTAGCGATGTGGCAGGTCAGTGTCACTGCTGTATTAGTGCCATAGGTCTGAGGTCCGTGCCAGAGGGAATCCTGCTTGAGCAAGGCTTCGGATCTGCCTCCCGCCATCCTTGCCTTTCCCGTTTGGCCAACCTTTACCTGTCAGCGCCGTAGGAGAAGGATGTCTGTTCCAGGACAGCATCTGCAGCATCTGGACTGGAGTGGGCTGCCAGCACCAAACTGTCCTGTGCTGTGTGTTTGCCTGTGCTTCCCTTGCTTTATCACAGGGTACATCCTTAGTCGTGCTGTCCATTTTCCCATCATTTCCACATTAGTTACTGATTTGACTCTTTAATGTTATTACTAAGCTGGAGACGTTAGAAGGCTCTGCAGTTAAGGGTAGTTAGTACTTCTGACAGTGATTCCACTTTGTGCGTCAATCTGTGTTAGCCTGTGGTTTAACACCTGGTTGTCTCATTACTGGCAACCCTGGGAAGGGGGATTGAGACCTGTGGAGTTAGCAATGCCAGCTCTGAGCCCTCTCCAGTCCAGATCAGCTGGAGCCTTGCTGGGGTCTTGGGAAGAGCTTGCACCCACATCGAGAAACTGGTCCTCACTCCGTGAGTCCCAGCAGGAGGGGGACAATCCCTCAAAAGCATTAGGCAGCTTCTGCACATCATTTACTTAAAAGAAGACAAAGCTTCTGAAGGCAAATGGTAACTGTGTGCTGAAGTTGCCTTTCCATGGGACCTTTTCTCTCTGTGATTTCTCCAGGCATCGTTCTTCTGCTGAGGGATGCTCTTGCCTCATTAATCCCGTTTGTGTTCTTTGCCTTTTTTTTTCCCAGGCCCATGTGTTTGATCTGAGCATTAATAAGTATGAAGCTCTGTGCACCCAGATAGTGGTGGCCAAGAAGAAAAATAAGATAACCCATATCCAGTTTAACCCCGTGTACCCTGTTGTCATCATCGGAGATGAGCGAGGCCATGTTACCTGCTTGAAGCTCTCTCCCAATCTGCGCAAGATGCCCAAGGTAAGGACAACTGAAGCACTAAACCACAGCGGGTCTCTATATGCCTGTTCACTGTCCCCTCTCCTCTGTGCAGTGAGGTTGGCAAAGCTGCTCTCTCTTGCAAGGTGCTTAAGATTACCCCAAGCCTTCTGAGCACGCTATCTGGGATGTCAGATCTCTGCCTCTGTTCCTGACAGAGTAAGAAGGCTCAGTTAGCTCCTGGGCAGGAGCAGGGAGTGGTGGGAAGGAGGTTTGCTCCCTGTGGGATTACCACAGGTGAGAAGGCACTTTCTTACAGTGCTCCGGGCAAACCCACAAACTCTGCAGAGGTTCATATGTTTCCCAAAACTCACATCTCTTCTGAGCTTTGGGTTTTATTTGCAAAACTCCTTAAAACTGAGTGAAGGAAATCCCAACTCCTTCCTGAGTCCTCCTGCAGAGCCCATGCTGCCTGTCTTCTTGCACTTCTGGATCATCAGAGCCTGTGCCTTGACCATTGTGTCACCCCTCCTGTAAATGAGCAAGTACTGTCTTTAATCAGCAAGGAGACATGGGATCCTTGTCTCGAGTGACAGCAGTGAGATGCACGTGCTTCTGTGAGCTGGTGAAGCCCCTTTTCCCACCCAGCCATGAGTGCCAGTCTTGCAGGATGCTGAACGTCTCCCACACGGTTTTCCTTTATCAGACTTTCTGGGATTCATCCAGCCACAAACTATATTGTTGTCAATGCAGCATCATTTCTGAGCACATGTAATTCTCGCAACCAGTTGTCCCTTGTTTAATGGAGCTTTTTCAGTTTCAGGCTTTTTAGAATTGATTCAAGAAAGCAATATCTCAGGATGATCATTTTTTATTTATATACCCCCAAAGGTTTTATGTACTCTACCAGCCAACTGTATTAAGCAAGATCTTTGGCCAGAAACTAATCACCCTGGTGTCAGTCCAGAGTGTTCTGACTGATTTTTAAAAATCCCCTTGCACTGGAAATGCAAATCTTCCCTGTGCTGAAGGAGCACGGAAAACACAGCAGTGTGGCAGTCTGTTAGGGGGTGCGGGAGCTGTGGAGGATAGTGTTTCATAAGCTTCATGCTTCTATATTCCCATCAAAACCACAGCCTGAGATGATCCGAGCTCTCAGGGCTGCCATCAGCCTGACTCAGGACAAGTTTCCCAGTGGATGCATGAGTCCTTCCTGGGCATGGGTGAGCACCGTGTCTGCCACTGGCAGATTCACCAGTGGAGATGGGTTGCACACACAAATGTGGCTGCTCTCTTTCACACACCCAGCTGTGGGGTGAGCAGCACCCAGCAATACTCTGCCATGGATCAGAATGTCTCCTCCACTCCTGGCGGCCAGCAGCAGCCCTCCACACAGGTATGAATGTCGCCGTCTCTTAAAATCCTCTCCCTTGGCAAACTTTCTGCAGAGGCAAATCGCATGTTGTTGACAAAGCAGTTTAAGTGGAGTTCAGGAGTGGCCCAATCACTTGCTGCTGACCTTAAACCAATAGGTACCATATCCCAGGCAACGTATAAATGGGATGGAAATGGACTCTGCTGCTCTGATGTTATTAAGCTATCTGTCTTCCACTTGCTTGGTTAGGTTTGAAGGGACACTAAACACTGAATTAAATGTTTCCTCCACATGTGGAGAAAGAGGAGGGATGTTCAGGCATGGCTGGTGGTGTGTGCAGGTCCCCTGGCTACAGCCAGCTCTTCTCTGAAAGTGATGAGAAATTAAAACGGATGACATGCAGTGTGGTGGTGGTGGATCTGGCCTAGCCAGCGCAGCTGCCTTTCTGTGCCGCAAGTGGACAAGAGAGCGGGGTTGCTGGGCCCATCTTTTGTGGCTGATGTGGCATCTGCCATCCCAAATGATGTTGACCAGGACCCTGCGGTGGGGAGGCTTAGCTGCTGTGTGAGGGCATTTTAAGAGAGGGAGGTCAAGCCCTGGCAGAACAGGCAATGCCATCCTCCTGTCCACCTCCTTGCTGTGCCAGCGCCAGCCTCCATGTCCTTAGCTGCAAACCTCCAGCTGTACTTGCATGAGTATCGTCTCACTGTGGGGATCCAGATGTGCTTTCGGAGTATTGATCCCAGCTCCTTTGAAGATCAAATCAGTGTGCTCTTTAAACCCTTACCCTGTGCAGTCAGCTTTCCTCTGTAAAATGTCTAAACTTCTCCCTCCGCAGAGTTAACAGGAGCAGAATATCCATATGTTTTTAAAAATGCAGAGGGTCCTTTCGTCCTGGCTGTCTCCTTGCAGATAGAGAAACCTGTTTGCACCTGGGTTGATACCTGGGTACTCCAGTGCTTGATCCCTGCAGAGCCCTGTGTGGAAACCTGCCTGAAACCCAGAAGGAGAAGCAACGGCTGGTGTTTCTGGAGGTTGTGGCCTTCGCACCAACCCCAGCATCTACTAACTCAGCTGCCTGGTCTTGTTTCCATCAGCTCCTTTAGAGATGGAAGGATCTTGCTGAGACCTGGCAGAGCTCGGCGTGCCAATGGGACAGGGCAGCCTTGGGCTTATCCAGGTCCCACAGCCTCTCTGTTTCACACCAGTGTCACAGGGGTTTGCCTATGAAGCTTCTCTGCCAGCTTCCCACACAGCTGGGACAGCTGCTTTTGACAGGTATGACTAGCAGACTAATCACCCTTTTTAGAGAGAGCTCTTAATAGCCACATGTCATTCCAAACCCTCTTTCTTCCCCTAAAAATAGACACGGTGCTGTCTGCTCCATGTTCTGCAGATTCCTTAGCTGCCGCTGGGCTTCCAGGATGGGGCTCAGTGAGAGAGACTGAGCTAACTTCATCCCTGTGGGATTTCAGCAGTTCTGAATTTTTTCTGGTTTGCCTATTAGTTAAAGCTGGTGTGGTGGATTAGTGGAAATGGAGAGGGTCAGGACTCCTGGGTTCTCATCAGGCCTCGGTTCATTCTTCTGTTCATGTCCTTGAGATATAAGGGGATGTTCAAGAACTCTGAAAATAATTTGCAGTGTTGAACTGCAGCTTAATTAGTTCGTGTTTGTAAAACACTTTGGGATCTTTAAGGAGTGTTATTTAATAGTCCAAGTTTTGCTGTCAGCAGTGTTATCACAGCCCTGTTTATGAGCACTTGGCAGAAATAAGCCAATGGGGAAACTTTTTGAAAGCACTCAGATAGCATTTTCAGAAGTGGCTTTCACCAAGACAGAGGAACAGCTTCAAAAAACGCTAAAAACTCCCTCTGAGTTTTGACCTCCTAAATCATTTAGCGGCACCCAGGAACAGGTGCCCTTGATGTCGAGAGGAAGCTGGGCACAGGGACTGTGCCACCCACCATGTGCTGGGGGCACGTCTGTGTGCACACTGGGTACAGAGCCGAGCAGAGCAGGTGTCCTTGCATCCTCATCTTGATGATCTGGGGCCTGGAGCCCTCCCTAGCCCCACAGGCTGAGGTCTTGTCAGGGACTTCTCTGTGCCTCGAGGCAGCAAGCTGTATTTCCATGGGGTGTGAGCCCGGTAGTGCCTTTCTGTGTCTATTGCTCTTGTCCCTAGGTCATGTGAGGCTCTGGGGAGTCCTCTGGGAACACACTACCCAACTGGTAAGTGCCAGCTCCAAGAGCCTGGAGAGGCTGGAGTTTGGGGGCAAAGAGGATTGAGCACAAACCTTGTAGGAAGAGCAGCCACGAGGCAGATAGTGGAGCTTGCTGGAGGTGGGTTTGCAATCTAACTGCCACCAGCAGTCCTGTACTGGGCATGCCGAGCACCCGTCTCCCCAAGCACCCATCCCTGCTTGGGCAGAAAGCTCCTGAAAACAGATACATTGCTGTACAGGGAGTTGTGGCGAAACTGGTTTGGATCCTTCTGCTGAGAGCTCAGTGGTGGGGCAGAAACGCTTGTAGTATTTTAAGATGCAGCACTAAGAACAAGTGACTCTCTGCTGTCATCCAGGCCATTTTTGGACTCCAAGTGCACCTTAAATATTGCAGCAGTCGTTAGGCAAGAATTGTTTAACTAATAAAATATTGTTCCTAATTTGTAACGATCTTGGTGGTTGAGTTCACCCGAGGGAAGCCTTGCTGGAAGAAGAATCAGTTTGGGGCAGAGCTGTTTAATTAGTAAGCCTTTCGGGTTTCATTCCCGAAAAGAAATTAAAGCATTTTGTCATCGCGGTCAGAAGAATGTAACTGCTTGTGGGCTTTGGTTTATTTTCTAAAAATACTGCTAAAATAACCAGGCACAGCCCATCAAGGCCAAAGGCAAACAGGAGAGAATAAAAAAAATGTAAAGTGTTTTTAGAAATGTTGGGAGAACACAGCAGAGTGGGAGAAGACAAGAAAGCAGGTCAAAGAAAGGTTATAATACAGCATTGCTGAGGTTAAGGAAAATTTCTTGGACAGTACCCGGGCTTACGGCCAAGGAGGCAGCCAGCCGCTTGGTCTGATGCTTGTCTTTGGTATTTATCTTGGATTATCTAGGATGATTACCTAAGTCTCTGTTCCTGCTACTGGTTCCTTCACATGCAGGTCACCTCTCTCTCTGTCCCTCAGGGACAATCGAGTTACTCCCAGACAGTAGATCCTGGCTGACAGGGTCTAAGCGGTGTGGGTGGAGTGGGCAGGGGAGCAGGGCTGCTTACTCGCCCCAGGACATGGCAGCAGGGCTGCCTGTGGGTCAGGAGCTGCGGGCACATGCATGAGTCCAACGCTGGGTACGTGCGAGTAGCTGGTGGTGTTGGGACAAGTGAGGACGCATGGGGTGACTGAGCCTTCCTATCCATGTGCATGTGCTAGAGAGCTGCTCTGCTCTCTCAGCGCCTTGTCACACCAGCCAGTGTCCTCTCCAGGCTCCCTGTGCCCCCCTGCTCCTTTGCAGCACTGATGATTTTGCCCGTGGCCAGATCCAGCTCAAGGCTGCTCAGCCAAGGGGCTGCCACTGCGTTTTGCTGCCTGAAGCACCCTGGGTCTTTGACCACAGCTGGTGTGAGGGTCTGGGAAGGATGAGTGAGGATTTAGGGGACTGTGGTGGACAGTGGGAAGAAGTTGGGGTTTTCAAAAGGTGATGATGGGGAGGGGGATTGGGGAAGATTGATGGAAGCGTGGGAAGTTGTAGGGAGACGTTAGGAGAGTGTCTGAAATCTCTTCTTCAGCCTATCCCCCCAGCACTGCCTCCATCGCTATCTTCTGGGTCCTCAGGGTGCTCCCGCCTCGTGCTCCCCAGAAGCACCACTGCACACAGAGCTTTCTTGACAAGGGACCCTGTTCTGGTCCTGTCTATACCCAGTCTTGGTGGGATGCAGCTCAGGACCAGAACTGGTACTGAGCCAGGACAGTGTGAACAGACAGGGGGATGCTTGATCCAGAACTTCACTGCCTTGCGTTGCTGTTCCCTGGGTTGACGGGGAGCCACTTGAACAAGCTAGGGACCAGGAGACTGTTTCTGTTCTTAGTGTTTCCTGTAGCTGCAGGAGGTGTTTCATTAGCTGCTGGGGATGAACCAACCAGCACGGGGAGAGGAACATGAACTCCCTCCCTTCTGTCCCAGGATGTGAAACCCGTCTGCTCGTGGGACTGTCTGTATTTACGGGAAGAAGTAATAGATTAGATACACCCTCCAAGGTCACATCAGTCCGGGACTGGTGAGTGATTTAGCACTGGGGAAAGTATATTTTGTCCCCAAAGTTTTTGTTTCAACAGCTCTGAAGCGATATCATTCTGAGAGAAAAACACTCACCTCTCCTTTCCAAGTGGTTCAAGAGTTTTGTTCTTCTAGTGGTGTTATTCCCAGTCCTGCTGTTTTCCTGCAAATACTCCTCTGTCACTGAGTCGCTTCTGTGCAGCTTGAGCGATGGCAGGATTTCCTTGTGTCTCTTCAGGGCTGGCTAATTGTGCAGTGACCCAAAAGCACAGGGCGCAAGCAGTGCTGGAGGAATTCAGCACCGAGCACTGCTCTGCCTTGCCTACATCAGGACTGTCGCCTCCAGATGCAGCTTGGCCCCCTGATAAGGAGGCACACACGAATAAGCTCAGATCTCGTAAAAACTGACCTGCAGCTTGATCGCTTTGCTTCCTCTGAGATTTGTAAATGCTTTTTGATTTCCTTTCAGTTCTTCCTCTGTTATTTAGGCTAGTTGCAGATAGCTGCTCTCTGTACTGCTAGGGGAACAGCTGAGCACTGCGAGGTGGATCCGGGGATGTGTGAAACCCTACTTCTGCCCTTTCACAGCTTTCTGTGCCGCCTGCATAGGCCATTTAAGGACAGATGGTTTAGGTAGTGAGGCACAGCATCTCACAGACTGAGTAGGTGCCAGTCCGCTTTGATTCTGGAGCTTGCTCCCTTAAAACCTTCATCTTCTGGTGGCTCAGTCTCCCAGTGTGCTACAGGGCTGCCCCAGGTCTCTGATACCCTGCAGGCTGCGAGGGAGTCAGGTGCTGTGGCCACGAGCTACATGTGCACTGTCCCTGCACGCTGCTGCCTCGGGAGAGGGTCAGGGCTCTCCCATAAGGAGGCTGTGACAGTCCCCACGGTCAATGCATGCTGGCCCTAGCACACGCTGAGGCCAGCAAGAGGCGATACCACTTGTGTGCAGCTTTCCAGTGCGTGAGCAGCATCGCTTGTGTCTTGTGGCCATTTTGCTACACAGACCTGTGGCTCACAACTGTAAATCCACATCTACCGAGGGGAATACTAACATGCACCGGCAAAATAGCAGACTCCCGTACCCCTTCCTCCTTGCTCCTTCCCCTCTGCGCTTCCTGCCCGGCACTGCCCTGGGAAAGCCATTGGCAGCGAGAGCTCCACAGCCCCCCAGGATCCCTTCCTTCTCCCACTGCCTTGCATCAGGGTAGCTCCTAGTTTGGAATAGCATAGCCTGAGATAAAATGAGGGGACTGTTCAGTTGTGGAGAGCTGTTTCTTGGGAAAAGAGGTTCAGCAGACTGCCATCCTTCTTGGGCAGAATCTGAAGCCTTTAAATATCTGTCTGGAGACCCTGGACATATCCACTGTGCACAGGTGAGTGGCTGTATGGCACAAATCCAGATGTCCAAGAGAGTCACACCACAGGTACAAAGAGTTCTGGATTCTGGATAGAGATGCGGCAACCTTAGACACCAGCACTCTTTGGAGAGCTAACCCAGACAAGCCAGCAGTAGACCTAAAGGGCTTGAATCTTCTCTTGTTAAACCAGTTTTCTTTATTTTCAGTGAAATAACTTTGGCTTGCATCAGAGTATGTGAAAGGAGGAAAGAGCTCTATGTAACTGTGGGATTGCTGAACCCCAAGGTCAAAGAGCTGGGGTTTTTCTTCTTTTTGCTGTTCCTGACCACATGTCTCCAACCTTATTTTTGTTGTGTAATGTCACTTTCTGTGACCTCTCTCTTTGGCAGTTGGTGGAGAGACATCAGCGTATTTACAGGTTACTTTAAGCTGAAGTCAATTCTCAGTGCTCAGGATGAAGTGTGTTTAGTATGTGAAATGGAAACACTGGCAATTGGAGCAAAGAAATATCCTGTTTTAAGAAAATTCAATAGTACTTATAAATTATTTCTGAAGTGCAAGTCTCATCCTGTGAGGTGCTGAAGTGCTGTCTGGACAGTACTGCACAGCAGCTGGGACTGGCTTTGACTTACTAGTTTCTTCTTTGAAGATCTGTGTAATAAGAGTTGCCCATTTTTGAAAGTGATGTAAGGCTGCTCCTCACTGCAATGCCAGGAGTTTGGAGAGAGGCTGGGGAAAGAACTTGGGGGATTTGTTTTTGTGATCAATAACAATCAAGTCACTGAGCTAAATGTCCCTCTCCTGAAATAAATCTGGTGTCTTTCCTTTGAGTTTGCTATTTTCTGGTATTCAAGAGTAACAGAAATCTGAATTTGGCCAAGCAAAATGGTTTTGATGGTGCCTTATTTTACTCCTTCCCTTGCATTTCTCCATGCCGGCACAGCTAGGCTGCTAGAACTGCTTTGTGTGAAGGCTGTGCATCCTCTTCCTCAGGGACAGTGTCTGTACCTCGGCGCCCACCACCCCCCTTGCAGTTTGGGCTTTGCTCCTCTGCAGCGCGAGGAGCCCATCGCTCCCTGCCCTGGGAAATGCCTAGTGCATGGGAATAAGGAGCCCTGATTCACGTCTTCAAAGGACTTGCATTTTGGGTAGATCTGCGATTGCCTGAATTGCCTGTTCAGCTTCCACAGCTCCTCAGAGCCGGAATCTCTGCTTTCTCCCACACCTTGCAGAAAGCTGCTTGGCACAGAGAAGTGGGCACAGCATAGCATTATGGCAAGAGAGGCACTGCCCAGCCCCTCGGGCCGCTTGGCTCGCCTTTCCTCCCTGTTTCTTTCTTTAGCTATCCTCTGCAGATTCCTTTCTATGCACATGATTTAAATGCTCTCCAGAAAATTGGGGGATCCTTAGAAATCACCAGTTCTTTATGCGAATGACAGCCCCAGAACAAAGGCAGAGTGAGCTCACGCCAGCTGGAGTCCCACGGGAACGGCCGCTTTCAAAGCGTGCCCTCAGCAGTGCCAGCAAGGGAGACTTTTTGAGATGCTCTGGTTCTCGCAGTCGTGGCTGGGTCTGAGAGCAGGTCAGCCAGCCTGCAGCCTCTCCTGCAGAGGCTTTCGGTGCTCAGCCCCATGCTGTAACTGATTACAGCTGCCTGCTGACAGAGGCAGCGTGGATGCTTATCCTGCAGGTCATCTGAGGGTGAACTGCTCTTTCTCCAGAGACCCCTGAGCTATTACTTAGTGCTGGCTGTGCCACAGGGATGTGGAGGAGGAAAGCTTGCAAGCTCAGCCCCTGAACCGTGGGGTGCATTTGAAGGGCAAGGCAACCGCTTTTCACGAGGACGTGGTGCAGAGCGGCAGCTGAGGCCTGGGAGACCTGGTCCTGGACCTGGCCCCTGTGTCTCCTTGGATGAGAAGTGGCTCCTTTCCATTTTGAAGTGGGATGGGGACACACATCTCCCCAGGGGCCGTGGTGGCCAAAAAAGGTGTCCATAGTCACCATGGATCTGCTTCCCTACCTCCTCTCTTCCTCGTGCATCCCTCCTGCTGAGTGCTTTTGGGACGTACCTGACACACTCACACCTCGGTAGAGGAGCCGATGGTGGGGTGTGCTGATGGAGAACCCCTGTCCCACCAGGGCCCAGCGGCTGGTGAGGTCTCCTGCCTCCCTGCATTGCCCATCACAGGAGGGACAGTTGGGTGAAAGGACAGGGAGCTGGATCACAGCACAAGCAGGGAGGAGCTGGCATCCCATGGGTGTTCTGGCCAGCAAAGCATGCATAATCCTGGGATGCAGGTGAGCAGCTCCCCACTGGCTCTGCATCTCCGCAGGGGTTGATTTGGCCTCTGTTTGTACTGGTCATGCAGCTTAGGTGGAAAAAATATAACTAATTCTTTCTAGCTCATGGCTGTGTAGTGCCCAGGGCACGTGAGGACTCACCCAGCAGGGAACCTTTGTTTGCAAGGCCTGGCCCAGTCATGTTTTTGCATTGCTCTGCTGACGCCAGCAATGCCCCAGGCAAGTGCAGAGCTTGGAGAAGTGGCCTTTTACTCTTCAGCTTTTCATTGCTTTACTCTTCAAGCTCTTCAGGTTTTCATTTCTTGTGATATTGCATACCTTGTCCCGGGGCGTCGGCTGTGCTCCCTGGGACAGTGTCCCTCCTTGCAGAGCCCAGTGGCATCTGCTGCAGTGACAAAGGCAAGAAATTTGACACAACCTGGAGTGGGAAGGGATGCGGCTACGAGGGCCAGAGGAACAGCTTGAGATTTGGCATATCCCTGTAACTCCTCCCGAGCTGCTGCCAGAGCCTGGCACAACCTTCCCCAAACAGCCGGCCTGGGTTGAAAAGGGCTGAGGCTGCCAGCGGAGACACAGAGGGCAGCTCCCTCCCGGGCGAGTGTGTCTGTACGGTTGTAAAACGCATCCCAAACACATGGCTGTAAAAAGCCCCGTGCTTGCAGACTTCATCTGCGTGGTTCCTGACACTGGGTGCGAAGATTTACAGACCTCCGTGCCCCTTCTGAACCTCTGTGACCCTGATAATCGTCACCCTGAGTTTATCAGCCTGCGCTGCTCCCAGCCTCTGCCAAGCCTCTCCCCGGCACGTGCTCGTGCCATCTACCAGCTTCCTCGGAAAGAAAACAAAAGGAGACACCTGCACTGGCAGGCAGGCCAAATAATGGCCCTTGCTCAAATTAATTTGATGGGCTCAATGGGGAATTGTTTAAATGAGAGAAGGGAAGGAATCGCAGATGAATAAAATGTCTTGCTGCTCACGGTGATGGAGCTGACGCAAAAGGATTATTTTTATCTTGTGGAGAAAAGGAAGAGAAGAGCCTTGCAAAGCCGAGAAGAGGGGCTGCCTTGCAGTCCTGCTGGCTGCGGGAGCTGCAATCACAGCAGCTCCAAGGCTCTCCCAGAGGGAAGCCGTTACCCTCAGATTCATCGACTGTTTCCATGGTATGGGATGCCAGATGCCAACCGTGCGGGGCAATGTTAGGGCAAACTTCCCTTGCTGTCCCCTACTCCCACCTCCTGCTTCTGATCCCGCTGTTCCCTATGCAGGGAGAGTCTGAGCTCCTCATCCCCATAGAGTCCTGGTCATTGCAGAGACCTGTCCTGCCTGGGCAGTGTGGCGTTTCTCATCTCCAGCCCCTTGGGCTGAAATCCCCTTTTTGTTTTTAGCCCCCAGACCATGTGCCATAAGCTGTGTCCTTGCTGCGTGGTATCCCATGGGTGCAGCTCTCCTGCTGCGCTCCCCAGCACAAAAGGATCGTTTCACATGGCTGGCCATGATGCTCCTATTTCTCAGTGTTGGGACAGCTCTGAGTGTTTCATAGCAACACAGCAGTGCCAGATCCCATGCAGGTGGTTATCCCTCTAACCCCAGCCCTTCGGCAGGATGCTCCCTCCCCACCATCCGGTATTTGTGCACGGAGTTGTCCCTGCTCATATGCAATATCTTGCATTTGTCCCTGTTAAATCACCTACAGGTTTTCCAGGACACACCTCCAATCTATCAAGGTGATTTCAAATTCCAGTCCTGCCTTCCTGGACACCTGCAGCCTTCCTGTCTGTCCCAGTGTCCAAGCTCTAGCAGAAAAGCTCACCAGATCACCTCCAGACCATGGAAATGTGTGTGTTATGCACAACACATCCCTCTGTGCTAGGAGCTCTGGGTACAGCTGTTCAGCTGGGTCTTACAGCTTTCACCCATTTTATCTAGATCTTTTGCCTCACTTGAGGGTCAGAATATCAAAGGAGGCAGTGGAAAAGTCTTCCCAAAGTCGAGATAAATGGCATCTGTGTCTTTCCTGTCCACAAGGTCCATTATCTTGTTGCAAAAAGAAATCAGATTGGTTCAGTGTGACTTATTTGGTACAAATCCATGTTAGCTGTGATGCAGTTCCTTGCAGGCACTTGCAAACAGGTTGTTGGCTTGTACCAGTCCTCTTCTGAAAAGTGAGGCTAAGCCGGCGGGTCTGTGTTTCTCCTATTTTAGGATAGTTACCACATTTGCCTTTTTCAGCTTTGCAATCCCTGTCATCCTCTCATATTCCCAAGACAAATGCTTTAGATTAAACCCATTAGGTTGAGCTGATATGGAGACAGCTGCCTTCCCAAGGGGCTGGGGCTGTTGTAGCCAGGATGGTCTAACAGACGCAAGCCAAAGCCTATGGGCAGGGATAACACCCTTTATTAGACAAACAAATATACCTGGGAAGAAAAGACAAATACATGTGCCCTAAAGCTTGTCTTTTATTTTCCAGATAGATATCAGCTGAGCTAATAAAAGGCATTGCCTCTCTGCCAGCCTGTGCTGAGTACACTCTAACCTGTGCCTCCCCACTTGTTGCTGGTATCGCTGCAATGTCCTGAGGATCGGGGACTGCGGGAAAGGGGAAACGTGCCTTCCCAGGAGCACAGAAGGAGCATGGATGTGAGCACTGCTTGGTCTGTGCTCTCTTATGTATCTGCCTCCTATGGCTTCTTGATGATTATATTGACTTGGTGTCAAAAGTCAGGCACCGAAACCAGAGTGACCAGAAACTGCTTTTGCAAATACAGCTGTGAGACTGTAGGGTGCTCATCCCCCTCCAGGATTAGGCCTCCTGCTTTGATCTGTGCTGAAGGAACTTGCTAAGCCAGGGAAAGGAACTCAAAAGCTCTTATTGTATCTGGCCTGGGCAAACCACAGGACAGCCAGTGGGAGTGCAGGAAATTAATAATTTAGTGTCTTTCATGTCATTAAAAAAAAAAGCACTGGGGTTTGCTGCACGGTTAGAGTTTGTAATAGAGCAGAACCAGGGAGCAAAAGGCTGTTGGACTGGGTTTCAATTACAACTGCTTGTTCAAGGAGAAAAGCTGTGCTATGAAAGCACTGCAGCCCAAACGGCTCCTGGGAAACTCAGGCTGCGGAAGGAAAAGGGAGGCCCTGCCTGAGAAACCTCTGCTCACCCACGTGGGGTGCAAAGGCAGGGCCATGGAGAGGCCATCTCAGCCTGGCCTCCCATGGCTTCCCAATAAAGCACCAGTGGATGAGAGGGGCCTGGGTCCTGCTCCCACACTGGAGAGAGCTTGGGGCAGCTCAGGCCTGAAGAGTGGTTCCTTAGGGTAGGGATCCTGGGGTGGCTATAGGGGACAAAGCCTCACAGAGGGGTCTGTCATGCCTCAAGCAGCAGCAGGGGAAACTCCATCCCACTTCCCCCTTGCCTTTGTAGGAAAATTTGATTCTTCGGGGTTTGCGCCCCGCTCATAGCCACAGATGGGCTGCCAGGCATGGTTTTTCAGAGGCAGGTTCTGTAGAGTCTTCTGCAGGCAGTCTGATCTACGTTTTGAGGCAAGGTTGGTTTGAGCTGTAACTCCTGAGGAGTTGGCTGAGTCCTGAAGTTCAAATTTGCACCGTGCAGACCTTGAGGACAGGCTCACACAAGCCAGCTGGGGCTTGCCTGTGGCTGGAAGGGAGCTGCAAGAAAAGCAGGGCAGAGGATGCTGCAATCACACGGCAGTACACCAGTTCCCAGGGCAGAGATGAGGGCTGGAGGGCTCAGGTGTTGCAGGTTGGGCTGGGCGGTTTAGAAAAGCAAAAAGAAACTGTGACACCACCATTGCCTACCTGCAAAGGAAGAAAGGGAGAGGGCTTGTCGGAGAGAGCTCCAGCCTTTGGTTCCTTTATGTCTGAAATAGTTGCAATGTTTAAGGACACAGGCTGAGCAGGGGTTTCCCAAGAGCGAAGCAGTTGGCTTCTTGCCTCCTCTCCCTGCCCTTTACCCAGCTTGGATTCACTGGCTGGGGATCACTGGGGAAGGTCCAGTCCTGTGTCCCCATGGGCTTCGCAGTGACAGCTTTTGCTTTCTGCAGGCTGCAGTGAAACGACCCACTCTAGCTTGTCCCTGCTCCTCCCTGCAAGTGAGTAAGTGAAAGGGCTACTAACCCTCTGAGTTAGTAAAAGGCTTGGGCAGCCTGCGCTGAAAGGTGGTGCAGAAGTGCCAGACATTTATGAGATGCGGTTTAGGGAATTCTAGAAAACTTAAACATTGCGTCTGAGCAGTTTCTCCTACTGCAGAAAGAATTGCTTGTCTGACAACATGAGGCCTCTTAAACATCACCACATTCCCTGTGTACCAGCTGCTCACTTTGTGGGCTCTCCACCTTGCTTGGCAAATGCTATTTAATTGGGGCCTGTGATAAACCTGCTGCAAGACATTATTTATGGCCTGAAAGAACGGCCTGTCAGGCGTGGGTCTGAGACGGACTTTCTTTTAACAATAAACACCCTGTTTAAGAGAAAAAGCACTACACAAAACCTGCAGGGATTCAGCTGGAGCTGGGACCAGCAGACCTTAAGAGGTCACTGTAGGCAGGGGTCTCATCCTGCTGGAGGCGAGTCCGACAAGGTTCAGCAGGAGATTTTCATGACCCAGGTCCTGTTGATAGTGCTGTCAGTGTCAGATGCGAGTCTTGCTGCTGAGTAAACAGTGCCGGTGGCAAGACGGTCTCAGAGGCCAACCCAGATGACCAGGTACCACGGTGTTACTTTAACAACACCCCTCAGAGCACAGCCAGCGGCAAGGTGTTGTGGCTGGAAAGTAAATCCCATGCAAATCGCCCTCACAGCACTGGGGTTGCGTCCTGGAATTGGAGAGGCTGAAAGAGGCTTAAAGGTCACAGAGGAAAGTATGAGCTCCCAGCGTGACACTGAAACACGGAGCCAAACACGGCCTGGCTGCCTCTTTGGGGTAATTCAGAGCAGGAGTGAAACCAGGGCCCCATGTTTGGGAGTAGCAGTAGTAAATCCATCGCTGGCTGCAGTGCACATTGAAGTGTGTTTGATACTTCAGTGGAGATGATGAAAAATGCAAACTACGTCTGGAAGGAACAACAAGGTTGATTTGAGGTCTGGAAAACATAATTTCAAGGAGCTGTTCAGGGTCTTGCAAATAAATTAAGCGATAACTTGATCTCAACTTAAAATCACCTGAAAGTGGAAGGGATTCCCAACAGTGGAAAACTCTTTAAATTAGCAGAAAGCGGTATAATGGGATTTTGCAGCTGATTGCAGCTAAACAGATTCAAACAAGGACCAGGGTGTACACATTTAGAGTTGACACTGGCTTATCTGCCTCTCTCAAACACCTTGAAGTCAAAACTCCTTGTCTCTTGTTAGAAGATGTTTTAGCTCCAAGAGGAGTCATTGCTATGATGAGTTTACTGACTGAGGCTGTGTGGATTGTAAAGGTTCCTTATAATCTATTAAATCTATTTCTGCCTGTGGTCTTGAAATGATCTGGGATTGACAGGCAGCATTACAGAGAGATTCACAGCTTTTATAAAGAGGAATTCACAGCTTGGAACAGCCCAGGTAGCTCTATATGAAGAGATTTACAGACTCCTGAACTCTTCAGTTCTCTTGGTTGTGGCTTATTTACTAGCTCACGTGTTAAAAAATCAAACTGTAAGCACTCAGAAATAACAAGGTGTTAATGTAACAGCAAGCATGAGTCTGTCAAGGACGAGACACATTAAATCAATGTTATCCCTTGTCTGCCATTGAAATAAGCCTAGTGGGGAAAGATATACTTGCCCCACATGTCTGGGGATCACATAAGCTCCCATCTTAATTTATTTCAGGCTGGAGCTTTCCCACTTGTCAGTAAGCACAGGGAAAACAGCCCTCACCTTCTGATCCCTGGGGTATCAGCTCTCAAAGACTCTTAACCTAGCTTTATCCTGTGTCCTCTTGCCATCTGCCTCAGGCTCCTGCTCCCCATGGGTTTTCTCCACTGCTTCCCAGTTGTCACTGGAAGACCTTCTTCCTCTCTTTACTCTTCTAACACCAACATTCAAACTGGTCTGTACAGCTGCCTACAGCCTTTGGATACCCTGGGGGGGAGAGCTGGGGAGCTCATCCCCTCATACAGTGTGCCAGTGTTCCCCAGGGGCTGGGAATTGCCCTGCTGAGGGCTGGATTGCACCAGTCCTGACACTATGTACAATATATGGATAAGAGAGCTTTTGCTTATAAATGCTGTCTGCAATAAGAAGTATATATATATTCAATATATTGTTTCAATGGATACTTGGTGGTGAAGAACATCCTGGGTTCACAGAGCCACAGACATGTTCAGGCTGGAAGGGATGTAGGGAGATCTCTAGTCCAAGCTCCAGCTCAGAGCAGTTCAGACAAGGTTGCTCAGGGCTTAGTCTAGCCTTGAAAATCGCCAAGGCTGGATACTCCACAACCTGTCTGTGCCCCTGTTCAATTGGTAGACTATTGCTGTGGAGAAAAACATCCTTGTGTCAAGTTGGAGCCTTCCCTGTTTCAGTTTATGGCTGTTGTGTCTTATTCTCCTGCTATACACTTCTGCAAAGGCGCTGGCTCTGTCTTCTTGGCATCCTTCTCTTGGGTGCTGGCAGGCTCCTGTTAGGTGCCCAAAGCCATCTCTTCTCCAGGCTGAGCAAGCCCAGCTCACTCGGTGTCTCCTCAGGTGCTCCAGCCTCCAGCCGTCTTGGTAGTCTCTGCTGGACTCTGGTTTATTGACATCTCATTTCATGTTGAACTACCTTCTACCTCTCTTCACTTAGGTGAAACTGGAACCCTCCCATCTGTTAGCTGAAAATGAAGATTTTTACAATGTTTTTCACCACCAGGGGCAGAGAACAGAGGCACCGAGCCAGCACAGCTGTCATCTCCTTATCTTACTTCTTTCGTCCCTTGGAAGCTCCTTTTGTTTTTTTCCAGTGACTGAGTATGTGGCAGCACATAGCACCGGGGACAGAAGGTGAGAAGGGTTCAGCCTCTTCACTTCCTCTCACCTCCCAAAGCTTTTTTCATTAACACTCACCTAGTGTTTCTTAATTAGCACATTCTGGCTTTGAGCTGCCTGCCTGTGTTGTAGCCTTCTGGAGAAAATCTGCTGAAGCTTTATCCATTGTATGGCATGATATACTGAACATTTAGACTTCTACTAGACTGACAGCTTCTCTTATCCCATAGCATTACACAGGGGTTGAGTATGATTAACACCCTCAGACCCTGTAGCCACTGTGGGCTTTGTGTGTCTCTCCTGAGGGAACCTTCTTATGTGCTTGTGTACTTGCCTTTCTTCAGACTTTTGATGCTGATCCACGTGACGAGTGCATGGCTGAGCTAAGACAGGGGGGTTGTAAATGTTACCCCAGGAGTGAGATGAATAAAAGACTGAAAAATCACCCCAAAAGAGCTGTTGCCAGGGGTTCACCCTCAGCCTGGGATGATGTCTCAGAGCAGTCTGCAGATTTACCTGGGAGTGGGGGGGTTGGTTGTTGTCCTTGCTAGCATTTCAACCTTTCCACTCATACCTTGGAAGATCTAGCAGAGAGTCTACTTATAAAGTCTTGGGAGGGCCTGGAGGCACAGAGAGGTCACAAGGATTTTGGAAGACTTTGGATCAGATTTCCGCATGACTTCGAAACATTGGAAAGATGGACGGAAATCAAGGCGGTGAATTCTCTAAGGACTGGCACAAAGTACCAAAACCATCTGCCAGCTGTACTTGATCCTGCTTCGGTGCAGAGCTCAGACCAAGTTCCTGCAGTCCAAGGATGCAGAATCGCATTAAAGAGCCCAACCCAGTCAGTAATCCCATGCCTGCCCTTGGGGCTGACACGTGGTTTCAGGGCCTTTGGCTGTCTTGCACGGTTTCACACATTGGCCGTGCTCATATCACACACCTCATAGGCCAGGACGTGCTGTAGCAACTCGTCGTGGACTCTGACGTGGTGCGATTTCAGTGGGGAGAGGGGTGATTGTTTGGCTTGTGCTGCGTTCACCACAATAGCATCCAAGCCCCAGGTGGTCACACAGGAAACATTGCATTTGTCTATAGTTAAATCAGGGGAGAATGGAATAAATCAGCTCCGTTACAGGTTCTCTGCTGCTCTCGCTGGATTTCTGGCTGTCTGGCTCATTTACAGATGGTTGCTGGGGAAGTTAAATTACAAGCAATAACCATTCACAATGATCCAGGCTTCTTAAGGATTTTACATGCTAGGGAAGGGCTGGCAGTATTTCCCCAGTTACCATCTTCTCACTTTCAGAGCAATTGCAGCTCTCACTTTGGGATTTTATGCATCTTTATGGCAAATAGGGTGTTAATGAAGGTATAATTACTGGAATTAAATTTGGATTTAATTTTCTGAGCACAAATAGCCACTTTCTGTCTTTCTTTTGTTTTCTGCTTGGTTGCCAGCTATGAAAACATCTCCTTTCAGGATTGTTCTTGGTGCAGAGGCACTTGCACAGTGCTGGGCATGCAGTAAAGCGATGGACTCCACACATGCTGGGCAGCATTTAACCCAGCACTCAAATGATGCTGAGTACTCCCTGGCAGCAAGGAGGAAGGGCATGATCAGCAAAGTGCCTGGAGGAGGCACCGTGTGTCCTCGGCATTTGTGGTGTCTACATCTCACAGCCTTTACACACAGGATCCACATGGTTAACTGTTTTGCCAGAGAAGCAGTGGGATACAGGGGGCTGCTATGACTTTATTGCTGCCAAGCAATTGTTTCCACCATTCCTGTAGGTCAGTTCAGGCATCTCCTCAGCGCTGATGGAGAAGAACAATTTTGGTTATCATCTTGAGGCATTCTGAAACATCACCAGGTTCTTGTTCAACCTTTACAGCTTCTTCCCAGACCTGCAGCCTGACAACACAGTTGGGTTTTGGGGAGCTCCTCACACCTGGACACTACCAGGAGGATCCATGATTGGCCTTAGCTCAGAGCAGAAACAGGAGAGCCTGGGAAGAAGTGACCCCTCCTGAGAGCTGACCACGCTGGGGGAATCTGCAGCCAGAACTGGTACCCAGCTGTGGCAGGATCTCTACCATCTTCACCAAGGAGATACCTTCTCCAAGGGCCTTCCAGGACAAACGCTGGCTGCTTGCCTGGCAGCATTGCCCCAGCCATTTCTCTCTATCCCAGCTACAGCAACGCAAAGAGTGCGGCAATGATCAGGCCATGCCTACTGGTATGTTAAGGTTTTCAGCCTCAGTAAGGTGACAGGCTTTGTACTGCTTTTGCTCTTTTAATGTAGCTGATCTGCCCACTTTGTTCATGTGGGAGGGCACACAGGGAGGGCGCAGAAGCTTGACCACCTCACCAGGGAACAACGGTGTCCATCTGCTTTGCTGGGTTAAAAACTGGCTGGGTGGCCGGGCCCAAAGAGTCGTGGTGAATGGAGTTAAATCCAGTTGGAGGCCGGTCACTGGTGGTGTCCCCCAGGGCTCAGTACTGGGACCAGTTCTCTTCAGTATCTTTACCAATGATCTGGATGAGGGGATCGAGTGCTCCCTCAGTAAGTTTGCAGGTGACACCAAGTTGGGTGGGAGTGTTGGTCTGCTCGAGGGTAGGAAGGCTCCACAGAGGGATCTGGATAGGCTGGACCGATGGGCCAAGGCCAACGGTATGAGGTTCAACAAGGCAAAGTGCTGGGTCCTGCACTTGGGGCACAACAACCCCATGCAGCGCTACAGGCTGGGGGAAGAGTGGCTGGAAAACTGCCCGGCAGAAAGGGACCTGGGGGTGCTGGTCGATAGCCGGCTGAATATGAGCCAGCAGTGTGCCCAGGTGGCCAAGAAGGCCAACAGCACCCTGGCTTGTATCAGAAACAGTGTGGCCAGCAGGGCTAGGGAGGTGATTGTCCCCCTGTACTCGGCTCTGGTGAGGCCGCACATCGAGTACTGTGTTCAGTTTTGGGCCCCTCACCACAAGAAGGACATCGAGGTGCTGGAGCGTGTCCGAAGAAGGGCAACGAAGCTGGTGAGGGGTCTGGAGAGCAAGTCTTCTGAGGAGCAGCTGAGGGAACAGGGGTTGTTTAACCTGGAGAAATGGAGGCTCAGGGGAGACCTCATCGCTTTATACAACCACCATAAAGGAGGCTGTAGCGAGGTGAGAATCGGTCTCTTCTCCAAACCAACAAGCGATAAGACAAGAGGAAATGTCCTCAAGTTGCCCCCAGGGGAGGTTTAGGTTGGATATTAGGAAAAATTTCTTCACTGAAAGGGTTGTGAAGCATTGGAACAGGCTGCCCAGGGAAGTAGTTGAGTCACCACCCTGGAGGTATTCAAAAGAAGTGTAGATGTGGTGCTTAGGGACATGGTTTAGTGGTAGACTTGGCAGTGCTAGGTTACTGGTTGGACTAGATGATCTTAGAGGTCTTTTCCAACCTAAGTGATTCTCTGATTCTCTGATTCTACGATTTTGTGCTAGGTGTGTGCATCAGTTTCAGTTAAACTCTTTTAACAGGATCCTTCTAGTCCTTAAACCTAGCAATTACTTGTCAGATAGCTTCTGCTGCCAGCTGTCAGCTGCTGGCTAACCTTCCTCCATCAGTGGGACTGGTGAGACTCGCTGAGCAATGGAGAGATTACCTTGGGAAGCGCTCACCTGAAGGTCCTTAATGACTTCTGCATCATTTTCTTCCTAGCCTGCCTTTATTTTGCGATACTCTGTTGCAAAGAAGCTCCATTGGTTTCAGCAGCTGGCTGAGCAGACAAATTGAAGTGGTCTATGGCAATGAAGTAGTTGTGTTTTGGTACAACAGAGACACGGCAGCGAACACATAAAATTAATTCAGGTGCAGCATCCTGGTCAGCAACCCAAAGCAAGGAGCTGTTCAGGGACACCACCCATGGCCACAGTGTGATTGTGCTGTTGGCAGCATGGACAGTCACTACAAATATATCCCTCTGGTTTTAGTAGATGATGTTGGATTGGTTTTTCCCATGACCAGTTCCTTCCTCGAATATGCATTAGCATCAGAGAGATTGATTACTGCTTGCATCTCTCTTCTACTTCTGTTATAATTAAAACAGCAATATATGCATGAAGCAATTAGGCCTTAATAATGCTTTTTTAAACAGGATGTCAAGGAGCTTAGCAGAAGGACTTGGACTGGAGTCAGATCAGCATCTTAGGATTGGATTGTTATTAAAAAGAGTGCCTCCCGCCTGGACAGCTTAGTCGAACATAGGATCTAGATCTGCTTTTCAATCAGCGTGCACCTCATTTTTGTCTACAGACCTTGTCCAGGAGACCCCATGCTCCTGGGTTGCAGGGCCGGAGAGAGACACATGTAGGGACAGGTCTCTGGTGCATGCAGAATCTGGGGTCTGTTGGTGGGCTGGGAGCATCCCCAACCCTGGCCCCACTGCCATCCCCATCACTGTGTACCAGGGAGCTGACATTCAGGTCTGCCATGGGTTGCTTCCCGCAGAGCAGTTATTGGTTAGGTCAGGGTTTTCTTCAGGGCAGGTCTGCTCATCTCTGGAAGTGTCTCCCAGAAGGAAGCGAGGTGCTCCACAGGTGCCCATGCCCCAGGGGAGCACTCCTGGAGCTGCCTCCCAGCACATTGCTGGCTTTCTCCTGCCTTGTTTTATCCTGTCTGCTTCTGGCTGATATGAAGTCCTTGGGCCTCACATTTGCAGTCAGGCTGAGGTCAATCCTCTTCTTCTTTGCACAGCTCTTCCTCAGACCCTTATGAACGGTCAAGTGCCACTGGGTCACTGTGCATGTGAACGGGGAGGGTGTAACACAACCCCAACACACTGCCAGCTGCACGGCTCTGACGTGCCAGCAGGCAGCGGTGGGCATCCTCAGTCCCACAGCACTGGGCCAAGCCTATCTTCACGAGAAGATTGACACCAGCAAAGCTCCTAACCAGGAACTCGCAGGACACCGCGGTGGGATACAGCTGAGCCTCGTCTGTCTTGGGGCAGGAAAGGATTTCTCAGCTGCTGTAACAGGGCCAGATCCTGGGAAAGAACAACAGCTTAAACTGTAGCACTTCCCCCTTCTTGTCCTGTGTCCAGCTTCTCGCTGACCACTTTTAAGCCCTGATTTGCATGCTGCAGCAGCGTAACTCAGTCCTAGACAATGCGACTTAGCCTGACTTCCCACATAGTCCAGAGTAGGTGCGTATCTGGGTTTCGGGCCTGCAAGTGTGTGGCCTGTGCAATTTGCAAGGCTGTTTCCTATGCAGCAGGCAAGGAAAATCTGTGCAAATCATTTCATTAGTGGCAAATAGGAGACACATTCTGAAATAAACAGGATGCACTTCAGTGAGGATGGAGGCAAAATACGAGGGGAGGGGAAGGAAATGGGAATAATCGACCAGGGAGGTTTGCAGGAAGAGATCTCAGACACCTGCCAGCGGTGCCCTGCCGTAGCAGAGGTGATGTATTGGAGAGCACAGGCAAGAGAGGGGGAAGCAGGACACGTGAGCTGATCCTTCCATGCCACTTAGCACTGCAAAGGCTTCAGCTGCAATTTGGGGCACCAAGCCTGCAAGGTGTGATGAGCAGGAGAGCAGCAAGGACAGTGTGGCCAGCAAGAGGCTGGGAGCTGGGGTTGCAGAGAGACATGTACCCCAAAGAGGTCCCAGGCTGGCGGGGTGAGGAAGGCAGCGCTCTGAGGTGGTAAGACAGCAGCAAAAAGCTTATAGAAAGTGTTTTAGCAGGCGTGAGAGAGACGTGCTGGTAGCTGTCGCCAGGGAATGGGCTGGCAACACTATCCCTGGAGGTTTTCAAAAGAAATGTCCACGCAGGTGATGGGACCAGAACATGAAAACCCACTGCTCGGGGCACGTTGTGCTGGCACCCCAAGGACAAGGTCAAGCGCTGGACAGGCATCTGTCAGAAGCAATTTAAAAGCAGCCACTCCTGCCATGGACCAGGGCAGACTGGTGGGCGCTGGAGAGCTTCTCCTAGCCCTGCTCCAAGTGATGCTTTGATTTAACTGAAACCTACACGCGAGGATGTTTTGTTGAGCTGACACAATTGTTCATGCAGTTGAAATATCTAGTGCTATTTCTGGAGCATCCCTGAGTTCGAGTGCAGTCATGGAGAGCAGGAGAGAAGGAGAGAGCTCTGTGGCCTGACATTGTATTGCAAACTGAGCTCTTTCAGTACAACAGTATCAATTGTAATACATCTTCCATGCCATTGGCATTTAATGTTATTAAATATGTGGCATCTGGGAGTGAAGACATTTATTTTCACTTCTATTTATAGCAAAACTCAGTTCCCAGCGTACTTGTATTTATCCAGAATGAAGTATATTCACACACTGCCATGTTAGTAGCAAACAAGAATACATTTTCAATGCAAATATTTTTATGAGTTATATTAAAAACCTAGCATGACAAAAGTTTTAAAGAAAATGTCTTAAGAGAGAAACAGCAAGCGGACTTTCTTAAGGCAGTTAAAAGGTGATTGCAGGGGATGTACATTAACAATAGTGGTTAGAGAAAAAAGGATTTGGGAAAAAAAATGCAACTTTTAAAAATATACTGTTTGTACAACTGCAAGTGATCTCTTGTGGTGTTATGCTCTGTGAGATGACAGCAGTACCAAAGTATTGCAAGAATTGCATATCCACATCCGTGTTTGGTTGCTTTTATTAAAGTCTAATCCATAATGGCTTGCTGAGCTGTCGTGCACAGACACTAAAGTAAAGCTGAAATAAGAAAAAATGAGAGATGCTGATTGATAAAGAAGAGGTGCTGCACAGCTGACAGTGCTACCTGCCAGCCGGCACCAAGGTTTGTGGCTTAAGACTGCCGGGTTCATGCACAGCGCAGGGCATCTCCTTGATTTTGCCCATTTGGGTGGGATTGATGTTCGAGCCCGTAGGTGCTGGGTCTGCCCGAGCCCCTCTCTGCAGGGCTGCAAGCCCGAGGAAGGAGGTGCTGCAGATGTGGTTCCTCTTGGCAGGCACAGGAGCTAGGGAAGCCTGGGTGTCTTTAGGGTAGTTTGAGCTGCACTGAGATTTTGTCTGGGTGTGTTCAGGTTTCGCTGGAATTGCAGGAATGTTTGGCGTGGAGCTAGAAGCCAAGGTACCTCCTGCCTAGCGGTTTGGTGGACAGTCCCAACTAAAACCCAGTTCTAGCTCCTTCCTCCCTGCCGCTTGTGCCTGAGAGATGCCACAGCTGAAACACCAGGCACTGGTGCCCCACCAGCCCTTCTGTCTGGTGCCGTGATAGCACACAGCACATGGGCAGGCTCTGGGTAACGGGGCTTCCCACTGAGTGTTGCTAAGAGCTAATTAAAGTAATCAGTCCCATCCGGAAGAGACCAATGGAACTGCAGAAAGTCGGAACCCAGTAGGGCTGGATCCAGGACCGAGGGCGGTGGTGGATGCACTGCCCGTCCCCCCAGGGAGGCAAAGGAAAGGGTCCCCCTTGCCTCTGCCCTTGTCCCAGTGGTGGTTTGCACCACCAAGACTCCCTGGGCTGGAGGCAAAAGCTTTGAGGCTTTTTATTCCCTTCCAGCCCTTTTACGAAGCCTGTATGGGTCAAGGCAGGGTAATTACCCTGCACACTGAGCACACAATGATTTTTCTCAGTGCTTAGTGCTAAATCTGTGACCCGATATGACTGCAAATCCTTTCCGTCAGCCTTGTGAGGAGTTTATCATCTCACCAGGCTGCCTTCTTTGAGGTGGCTGCTGTTGGCTCTTCTCAGTGACCAAGGGTAATGATGCCTGAGGGCAAAGCTGGTCTCCATCACACAGACACACAGAGTGCTCATAGATTGCAGTCAAATTGTCCCCATGGTTGACAAAACCCAGTGCGTCCTCATGTAGGAGCAGAGCGCCTGTTGCCAATGCTTCCTAATCGCAGCGTCGGTGCAGGGCAGAGTTAAGGTGATTTGTTGATCTGGCCTGTTTCAAACCACAATGTGTGTGGACAACTTTCAAATTTAACCTTACCTTTAAAGATTTTGTTTTGGTGATACTTGACCTGAGGATCACAACCACATCCCTGTTGCGAACCCATAAGTGACAGACACGGAAAAGGCACAAGACAGACCGTCTTAAACGTATTTAGTGGTTTTCTGGGGCTGGTGCTGCGATAACTTCAGAGGCAGTTGAAGAGTCACAGCAGCGCCTAGTCCGGAGGAGCTGTGGGGGCACGCCGCCCGCCCTGCCTGGGCTCGGCTTGGCCACGCTTGCTGAGGTTCTCCTGCAGAGTGGTAAATGTGGATTTCTTGTGGCTATATTTAGGTGCCTAAATTAGTGGTGTGTGAGAGACGTTGCTTATGGCTCTGGAGTTAGTGAGAGCAGGGAGTGCTCAGCGTGGCTGAAAGCCCAGTCTCTTCTTCATGTGCCCAAACAGCAAAGCCTGGGACTAGTCCTTCCTTAGCCCACACGTGCGCATGGTCTTGCCCAGCTCATGCCTCTTGGTGCCACCAGCATCCTCCTCATATTCCCCTGCTCCTGGGGCCAGCAAGGCCGGGCTCTGCGCTGCCGTCATTATGAGATGGGCCGAGCAGTTTAGCAGCTTCGCACGCTCAGCCGGGCTGTCCGTACGGCTGGATCAGGCCAGCTAGCGAGCGCCGTCAGAGGCAGATCCTCCACCAGAGAGCCGCACAGGGCTGCACGTTGGGCCGGTGGAGTTGCAGCAAAGGGGCAGGCATTTCCACCAGCACTTAATGCTCCTCATCTGGCAGCTCCTCTTCTCCACTGCAATGTGGCACCGGCGATGGTTCGTTAAAGCCTGCTTGCACAACTTGCCACACCAGGCTCTGTGGGCTTGCTGCTGAGCGTTTCCTGAGCTCTGTGCTAAGGGTCAGCACAGGTCGCACTGCAGCACCTGTTAGCGCAAAAGCCAAACTCCTCCATGGCCTGGCTTTGCTGGAGGCTGGGAAAACCTGCGGGGAAGAGTTTGGTTCCTCCTGTGTGAACATCTTTTGCTCGGCCAGAAAACACTGTGAGGGGCATGAGCAAGGGTGTGGGGTCCCAGCCTGCCTCTGGCAGAGCAGATGTGGAGCTGTGGTGACGGCTGCTGTCCCACATGGCTGTGGACGAGGATTTGACCTTGCTTTATCTCTCTGCTACTACGGAGCCTGGCCTTTCCATCTGTTTCTCTCGCTCCCCTCTTGCTTGCGTGTTTGTAAGCCAGGCCACCCCACGGCATGCCGCAGGCAGGTATCCACCATTTAGATACAGGTAACCCACGCGTTTCACCACGTTCCCTCTGGTGTGTTCCCTCTGGTTCTCCCTGGGGTGCTCCCAGCCTCTTCCAGATCTGATCTGATTTTGCTTGCACATAGCTGAGCTTTGCTCTTGCACCTTCCCTGGCAGATGTGCTGCCGAGCTAGAGCGAGGCGGCTGGTCCCATCATGGTGTCTTTGCTGGTTCCAGTGGCTTCACTGGGGGCTTCCAGCGAGCAGGGCGGGTCTCCTGTGGCCACCAGACCTGTCTCCCCAGCTGTGTCCCAACATAGCCTGTTGCAGGTGCTATCTCTGAGTCAGATACGTGAGCTACCGCAAGGAGAGGTGCTTGCCCTGAATAGCACTGGTTTTAGCGGAGGCTGGCAGGACGAGCATCT
This sequence comes from Chauna torquata, assembly GCA_013399475.1. NCBI lineage: Eukaryota > Metazoa > Chordata > Aves > Anseriformes > Anhimidae > Chauna > Chauna torquata. The sequence goes on along the minus strand of VXAL01013032.1, from coordinate 14,028 downwards.
TCGGGGCCCGTGCCTGGCTTGTCCAGCACCTCAGTGTGGGAAGCAGAAAGCCCCGAGATCCTGTGTGGTTGCTGATGTCTGAATGACCCAGCCATCCCCTGGGCTTTTCTGCCAGTTTCATTCCCTGCAAGCAGAACATTTCCTGCGTCATTTATTTCCAAACAGTAGCAAAACGAGCCTAAATCCTTATCTCCAGTCTGTCAGCTAATCCTTCCGTGGGCCGGGAGCAACACTGTCAGATCAGACTGTGAGTGTGGCTCGAGGCTCTCCGTGGCTGATAAGCGCATCGCTGCTGTATGTGAACGGCATCCGGAGAGCCCCAAAGTGGTCCTGGCACAGGCAGCATCCCCAGCTTAGCATAAGTGAGCTCCAACTTCACCTGCAATATCACAGCATCGGCTTGCGATAGGGCCGTGCTGGGGAAGGTTTTGGAAGGCTTCAGAGCTGCAGGTTGTATCACATCCCTTCAGTGCGTGTTTGGTTGGTGGCCCAGGGAGCCGGTGAGGAAAATCATCTTGTGTTCACAAAGGAGTTTGGGTTTCTTTGGTCTTCCCAACTCCAGGGAAGGCTCCAGGGAAGTCTCTGCTTTCATCCATTGAATTCTTTGATCCCGTCGCTGGTGTGTTTGGTTATTGAGGAGCCTTGCCCTACCCCTGAGCAGGGTAGAAGGAACAAGGAAAAGTCTCCTCCAGAAGCAAAGTACCTCTGAATGCCTGGCAGACTGTATTCCCCTTCCCATTGGGGGTAATAAGGCTGGGGGTTCTGGACAGCCCCATTGGTGGATTCTTGAAGCTCCTCACCCCCTTCTAAATCAGCCTGTAAAAGCTTAAACCCCTTTTTCATCGAAAGCTGGTGTCCTAGGTCACTGGGATGCTTAGCAAAGTGGCCAGACCCTGTCCCAACACAGCTGTGCCCAGAAGTCCTGTCCTGTCAGGACTGGCAGGGACTGGGAGCACCAGTGTCACGGCAGCAGCCAGGCAGAGCCAGACCTTGGCCAGGACTCAGCAGGGAAAGGTCCCCTCTGCTCCTGGGGAAGTTACAGGGAATTTTCCACTGATGTTTATGCCAGCATTGGTGACTTTCTTGCTACTTTAAAACATAAACATGTTTTGCTTTGTTTAATCGAAACCTTACAGCAGATGTTTTATGATTATTCTGCCAATGGGAAAAGAAAAAGAGGATGCTGAAAAGTGCCAGCATCATGAGCTTTATGGGAGAGTTTTATGAACTTGGCGGTTTACTGTTCAGCGAGGGAATGAAGACATCAGCCAAGGCACAGTGACTGCAGTTTGAATGACTCCCATATGCTGGATGCAGCGCCCAGCATGTGCTAGCACAGACAGTGCTGGGGCTCTCAGGGCAATGGGTCTGGGGTCTTCAAACAGCCAGTCCTGGTCCTTGTCCTTGTCCTCGTCCTGGTCCTCGTCCTCATCGTCATGCTTATCCTTGCCTTGCCCTCTGCCCTGTGGCTCCACCTCAATCATCTTCCACCTCCCGCTTTGCTTTCAGCATCAGCACCCACCTCTGGGGCTGTGAGGACCATGCAGGGTGCTGCAGCGGCTGTGCCACGCTGAGATGGGGCCAGGCACCCTGTGCCTCAGTTTCCCTCCCTGGGAGCCAGAGCAGAGCTCGGGTGTAAGGCATAGTGAGTGTGAGGGCAACGGGGGGTTTGGCAGCCAGCACAGCGTATGGGCGCGCACAGGGCTCCTCTCCCAACCTCGCCTCCCTGGGGCCGTGCCCCAGCAGCGGGGCAGAGTCCGTCCCCATGCAGAGCCATCACTGCCCCAGCCAGGCGCCTTCCTGACACATCCCCCGTCGCCATTTCCACCAAGAGCGTTTCGCTCCTTTGCTGGGAGCTGTTAACAATAAAATCAATGCAAATGCTGCTGTGAGCGGCTCCAGTACCCATTTGATGAGATCCTCAGGGACAGACCTCCCATGTAAGCTCAGCTCTACATCTGTCAGCTCCCGGGGGGTGATGCTCTGCCCCAGACCCCTTTCGGCTCCCAGTGAGCCGCAGATGGATGCAGTGTAAGCAGGGGGCAGGCGGAGGACGGACCCCACTGCCATCCATCGGGAGGGACGGTATCTTTAGGGTCGCAGCCGCATGGGTGGTGATGTTTCCCCACACCCTGGGAAACTGCGAACAGCTCCGCTCTAAGAAGTGCTGCTCCTCGGAGGCCCGAGGCGGGTGAATCCCATGGATCCGCAGGAAGATGCTGCGTGTATCGAAGCGGACGCCGCGGTGCCATCTGCGGGGCCGGCAGCCAGCCTGTAGCTGCATGGCTGGTCCGGCTTGCACACACAACCACCCTGGGAAGAGTAGGTGGAAGGAAACCTCTTTCCATTCCAGTGCCCCCAAAAGAACATTATAATTTTTCCTCTCTGTGTCATCCCGCCTGCCTGGTGATTTGGCGTTAAATTAGGGCTCCGGTTCGGTTACGGCTCGTTACTGGCTGGCGTGTGACTTGGTTGCAGCTTGCTCAGCAGCACTGGAGGAGCTGAGCCGGTGTTAAAGGCAAGGCTTCAGAGACAGATCAGCGACGAGGAGCTGAGCCTTAACCTCAGAAATGCCTGTGGACCTGGCAACGATACCTGAAGGGTGTCAGCCAGGGACCCTCGCTGGCGCTAAGGGCTTGGGATGGCAGCAGGTTGACAGGGACATCTTCAGCTTCCCCCTTTCCCAGCTGAGCAAAGCAGTTGCTCCTTTTGCCCATCCCGAGGACCTGTGCATGGTGCCGTGTGTGACGCAGGGTGCCAAAGGGAGGGTTCTGCATGCAGTCAGACAGCAAAGCAGCTTTTCTGCAGAAATAGCTAAGTCCTGAAATACCCTGAGCAGCTGTGTTTATCCGAACGCTCTTGCTTAGAGAGATGCTTGGCTGTGACGTGGGCTGTTAGCACAAACATCGCTCCGAGTGCCCGGACCGGAGCCACACAGGGCGTTGCTCAGTTAACGGAGTTAATGCAAACCAGCACTGTCTCGGGATGCGATCTACAGACTTAGCAAGTAAAAACAACCCAGACTTGTCCTGGCACTCAGGTGACAAGGGGGCTTCCATCTCAAGAGCAGAGGAGTTTCCAAATGTCCCGTTCACACCAGCACTGCTTGCACCCCAGAGTTCCCTCCCTCAGCCTAAGGAAACCTCTGCTGGGTTGTGCTGGGCTGGGGCGAGAGAGCCCAGTGATCCCCCAGGGACTCCCTTCAGTCATCTCCTCTGGAGAAAACCACCAAGCCTCATCGATGGCTCATTTTAACAAGTGTGGGAGTCACCGGATGCAGATCGCTGTTTCCCTGCCTGCTGGGGGCTCTCCTATGAGGGCTCCCTCTCCGTCATCTGCTTTGAGAGGGCACTTGGGAAAGCTGCACGTCCCCATGTGCATATCCACAGGCCTGCCCCAGCTCTCTTCCAGCAAGGGCAAACTCCTGTTGTCCTTAACGCAACCCACTTTTGCTAGAAAAATGCAGAGAAGTCCCTGCTGCTCCGTGCACAATTTTCTCTTTGTTGTGCCTCAGTGTTTTTTTCCAGCACTGAAGGAAGACACAAGTTTGTAATCACTGCACTGGGGGCCATCAGAGGAACTGATTCAGCGAGAGGAGAACTGACATTTTTCTAAGCAGGGAGAGCAGAAAGCAGGCAGCCTCCTCACTTGGACGCTGTGTGCTGCTGCCTTGGCCTCCCCAAAGCATCCCCGTGCCGTGGCCACGCTTTGAGGCTGCCAGGAGCAGGCACAGGGCTGTGTGCCGCCAAACCTGGCTGGAGGTGTTGCCCCTTGCTGTGCCACGGGCTTGGGGACCAGTGCCACCTCTCCAGCCCGTGCATCAGGCTGCCCAGCCCCCCGGCTACCAGCCCCTCACTTACCCACACAAGGCACCTGATTTCTGGGGCGCTCACAGCCACGCTGGGCCCAGACAAGCTTCACGTCCCTGGAGCAGGGACCCCAAATCCAGGGGTGAGACGAGAGCCCGAGGGCTGGCAAAGGGGAAGGCTGAGAGCGGACGGCAGTGCTGAGCCACAGGATGCGGCGACTGGGCAGATGCTGCTGTGGAGCATCCCCACCGGTTAAATGCTCAGCTGCAGGAGGCTCTGTGGGCTGGGGGCAGATAGGAAAATTCCTCTGTTGTGGTTGTGTGCGTGGCGATACTTAACTGGAGAGCACAAACCCAGTTATCACTTTTCCAAAGATCCCAGCAGGAGCTCTTGCTCATCCCAAGTCACTGGGTGGCACTGTCATCTTCAGCAGGGACTTCATCCCCCACCTGTCCTGGAAGCTCCTGCAGCTCCCAAGCAAGCACGGGCTGAGCTGGGCAGGCTTATTTCCCTTGTGCTAAGTGATTTCTCCTAAGGTGCTGACGGTTTGCTCTAGCAGCACAGGACGGGTGCTGGCAGGCTGTGGGAATGGCTTGTCCTCTGTAACCTGTGCTGGGGCACGCGGTGGGGTTGGCACAGCATCGTGCAATGCCTGCCTGCAGCGTCCTTCGTGCCCGTGTGCCAAAGCAGCGCATGGTGCACGGCAAGGAGAGCTTTGCGGTGCCACAGCTCGCCCAGCCACGTGCTGCAAGTGCTGAAAACGGCTCAGAGGAGCTGACAGCCCATCTGGGAGCCCTGGCTCGCTTCTTCTCTGGGTTAGGGTCTCTCAGCACCCACCTTCCTCCTGGAGAGATGTGTTTGGATACAGAAGTGCCCACCCCCTCTCCTGTGTCTGCCTTGCCCCAGGAGCACTGGCATGGGATGGGGCCGTCTGGGGGAGGTTTGGCCATCTGCATCTCCATGACTGCCCTGGGAGTCTCCCCAGGGTCTGGAGGGAAAAGCTGGGGGCAGGAGGGGGGGTGTCTGCAGCACCCCGGTCTCACAGGGATAGGGAGGGATGGAGGAGAGAGGCAGAAGAGCGTTAGTGTTGCTGCGGAGCAACAGCTCCGCTCCCATCCCCAACCAAGCCCTTCCTTACTGCCCCCCCCCAGCTCATGGGGGCCTTTACACAGCTCCTCTCATTTTGGGCTTGAAATACGAGGCCAGGCAGGTGCATCCCCCCCGCGGATCAGCCCCCAGCGAGGGCCAAGAGTCGGGACACAGCACCCCCCCCGGCATCCCTCCTTGCTCACAGCTCTGCCTCGCTTGCTCTCTTTGCAGGAGAAGAAAGGCCAGGAGGTGAAGAAGGGCCCTGAGGTGGAAATCGCGAAGCTGGACAAGCTGCTGAACCTGGTGAGAGAGCCGGAGAGCAAGGCTGGGAAGTGAGCAGCGGGAGCGATGGCTGTGCTGGGGCCCGTGGGCAGGCAAACAAGCCTTGCTTTGACCAGCGGCTGCTTGGCATGCAAGCCGTGGGCCCCGCTCCGCCTGCTCTTTGCATAGCGAGAGCACTTCGCCTTCGTGCCCAGACAAATAAAGAGAGCCAGTGAAAGGCCCGCAGCGTGCCGTTGTCCCAGGGGACAGCAGCCCCTCGCTGTTCCTGGTCCTCCAGAGCCGCGCAGCCCTCGGCTCTTCCCCACTTGTGTCCGTGCTCGCGCTTATTGAGAGCCCTGTGGAGAGCAGGCGAGGGCCAGCACCTCCAGCCCCCGTGAAACCTCAAGGTCACCGGTCCCACTGCAAGTGGTGGCCGAGGAGCCAAGCACGGGGTCAGCCACAGTGGGTCCTACTATTTTGGGGTGGCCAGAGGGTGTCTGGGGACCTGGCCTGGCCTCACACTGCGGTAGGAGAGGGATGGGCCATCACTCAAACCAAGGCGTTGCAGCAGCCGCAGGCCACCAGCTCCGGGGAGCTCACTCCTCCCATCTCCCCGAGGGGGCTCGGCTGCCTCTGCCCAGCCGACGGCCATGGGCACAGCCAGGCGCTGGGCTTTGCAGAGCCTTCCCACCGCTCCAGCGCTTTGCGGCAGAGGGATTAGCTGCTACGTGGCTGCGGTGGCAGCAGGAGCCGCGGTGGCCTCACCGCATGCTGATGAGCAGGGACAGGCTGTCACTGCCGGAGCCTTGTGCACAGCCGCCGGGACCGGGGACCAGCGGCACTCGTTCCACGGGCAGCGGCGGTGGCAGGCGTCCTCCATCTGCTCAGCTGGCCCGCGTCCCCTGCAAGCATCCTGTGCCCTGTAACTTAAGGCCACGGGTTGGAACCTCCAGTGCCACCAGCACCAGGGCTGGGGCTGCTCACTGCCGACAGCCACGTGCCCCCAACCCCGGCAGGTGAAACACCCAGCCAGGGTTCTCACCCAGCATTTAAAGGCCGCAGAAGGATGCAGGATGAGCCCCTCCCCATCACAGTCGCCCAGCAACCCACCCGCAGCCCTGCAGGGACATCGGCCACCAGCCCCAGGCCACCCACGCAGAGCTGTGGGCAGGACACGAGGCCTCCCCCTGACCGTCCCCGCGCTGCAGCGGGCGCAGGGCAGAGCTCAGAGACGCCTCCTGGGTCCTACGATCGGTTTATTAGTCTAGTAAAAACACGACTGCAAAGGGACACGTTAGCTACACCTGACGGGGGAAGGAACCAGAGGTTTCACCAGGACTGGCCAAGCCTGTGCGGGGACCCTGGCGTGCGTCCCCCCAGCACAGCCCACCTTGCCCGCCCCTTATTGCAGCGGCTGTGCCAGTGGGGACCAGGCACCCCAGGGCCCCTGCTCTGGCTATTGCTCGGCTCTAGGATGGGCAGGGCAGAGCCCTCCAAAATGCACAAGCAAGACAGAGGAAGCAGCTGCCAGGCTTGGGGACAAGCCAGACTGACAGCGTCCCTTGCTGCAGAGCTACCGTGGCCCCGGAGAGGGGGCCAGGCTGACCCCCTGTCCCCAGCCACCAGGGCTGGAAGACCCTTCAGCGCTGCTTGGCCAGGCACTCTAACTCTCCCCACAGCTTTGAAATATCCCCAGCTCTCTGCGGGGGCTCAGGCAGGCGGCAGTGGGACACGGGGAGGTGCCAGTGGCACGTGCGGGTCCCCAACCAACGCAGCACACTAGCAGGTGCCTGTCACTGTGAAGGGCACTTGGACAGCCCTGCTCCCCCAGCAAAATGCCATCCCAAGCTGCTCTCATGGGGGACAGCAACAGGGACAGGGACATGTTGGCTGCCTGTGGACACAAGCGCACGTCCCCTGCCCAAGGGGCTGGCTGGCCCCAGCCAGCGTGGGCTCTGGGCAGGCAGAGGGTGGGCAGGGACAGGCGCCCAGAGAGGAGGGCTGTTTGCCCGGCAGTGTTGGTGCTACTGCTGGAGGGGACTAACAGACAGACCGGGGACAAACAGACAACCCGAGCGGCCCTCCGCACCCTGGCGGCTCACCAAACCAAACCAGCCGCTGGGGCAGGTGGGTGCCAGGTGCCCCCACTCTCCACACCCCAGGGCCACCCTGGCCCGCACCAGTAACACCCCCGCAGCTGCGGGGCCAGGGCTGGTGGGGTCCCCCTGGGCACGGTGCCACTGCAGGGCAGCCAGCCCGCTGGGGACAGGCCCCCCTGCCAGTCCCGCCACCTCCCCTCTCCGAGCCCCCGGCCAGCCATACTCAGGTCTGGGATGCAACAAGGAGCTGGTGGCCGAATCTCCACATGCCACTGTCCCCAAGGGAAGGGCAGATCGTGTCCACAAACCTGGGCCACCAGCACCATGGAGGAGCCCACGGGCTGTCCCCAAACGCGGGGTGCGCTCGAGGGCACAGCTCCCGCCACGCTTGCCAGCTGCAGGGACAGGCAGGCATGTCCCCACCGCACGTCCCCAGCCGCTGTCTCTCCATCCCCACGGTCACCACAGGCATCCACAAGGTGTCCAGGCAACAGAACCATGGGGGTGAGGGGCTCTGCCCTGCGTCACGCCCCTGCGAAGGGCTTAGCATCCCCTCTGCTCCCATCCTGCCGGGCCAGCGCCACAGTCCCAACACGGACACGGTGCCCGGGCAAGCGCAGCTCCTTCAGCACAGCCGGGTGCCCCAGTCCCTGAGCCCCGATGTGGGCGCAGGGCAGTGCCAAGAGCTGTGCCACGGAGCCTGCCCGCACAGCTCAGGGCTGCAGCAGGTACTTCTCCTCGTTCCTCGCCTCATCCGCATCAGAGGAGGGGCCCTTCTTGGGGCACGATGGGGTCCTGCAGGCCTTGCAGAGGATGAGGAAGAGGATGAGGATGAGCAACGCGATGATGCAGTTAAAAGAAATGGCAACGACTGCTCCGGTGGAGAGAGCCGCCCCCATCGCCGCCGCCCCGTGGGAAGAAGCGGGGCCCCGGGCTCGGCCCCGCGCTTGGGACGCCTCCACCCGCAGGCATTGGCGGGGGACAGCGGGGACGGCTGCGGTCCTGGCGGCGGGACGGCCCGGGGGCCGGGCGGGCAGCAGGACGGCGTCACCCCTGGCACGGCTGGGCCGCCGGCAGCTGCGACCTCGGCTTCAGCGCGCTGCTGGGAGGCTCGGGGCTTCCCCTCGGCTTCCTCCGGCAGCGCTGCGGGGACGCGGGGCCACGGCTGCTCCGTCGTGCACCTGCAAGGGAGAAAGTCACCGTCACCGCCAGCACGAGGGGACAGGCCGCCCGGGCCCCCGGGGCAGGCGGCGGGTGCCGGCAGCTGGGGCCGCCGG
>VXAL01013030.1:134105-154859 GCA_013399475.1 Chauna torquata | reverse complement strand
TTCAGAGAGCGTACAGAATGAAAGAAAATGAAGAAAATAAAGGATTGGTTAAAAAAAAAAAAGAGCACAAGAGCTGGCATAACTAGTTGGCTGTTCTACAGTGTAGAGTTTGAGTATTTTAAGGCTGTAAGCTACGTGAACAGAAGATGAATATGAACAAATGGATTTATAAAGTAGATTTTTTAACATATATCATTAAGGCTATTTCATTTCTCTACACTTATCTAGGTGAAAGAGTAGAAGCAAGTGGAAGAGCTTCATTGACAAGATGCTGGAACAAGAAAAGGAACTAGAAAAGCAGCTTTGTAAAAGATTATTTTCCCTCTATTGACATACCTAAATATCATGGATTTTCCCTCTTTCCCAATTTTAATGATTCAAGAAGACATTCTTGCTTCTATCTACTGCTTCTTCCGTATATTCTGTGAATCATGAATAGACAAAAGAGTACAAGCCTTGTACTCACAGTTGTGCATCTCCCTCAAGTATTTGAGGGCACAGGTCCTGAAAACCAAATATCCATTTCTAAAACATCTATGATAAAATTCTTCAAAAAGGCAGCAGTGTTAAAATTTATCTGTTGAGGTGGAAACATCCATAAAGCTTTATATTTATGACTTTTAACATTGTTCTAGCACTCTAACAGCTGGGGGGCTTTTGTTGTTAGGTTTACGTTACTTTTACAGAGGTTACTTAAAGGCTTGAACATTAACTGCAAGGTAGCACTACAAAATAGCAACCTTAACATGCTTTTAATTATTTAAACACTTTGTAGTAATATGCATTACAAGTAGACAGTATTTTCTTCTACCTTGAAAACTCCTATAGCAAATGACCTTACATATGGAATATATTTCTATGTGGGTGTTCTGTACTGGAAGCAGGAAAGAGAGAGGAAAGGAATAGAAAGTAGAGGTGCGTTCTGTATCAGTTATGTCCACCTAAAGAAAACTGATCATGCAAGCATACAGAAAACATCTCTCATTTGTTAGAGACTAAAAGACAAAAGCAGAGGGGCAAGGGACTTTGCCCAAAGGAACAGAACTCTAGATAACGTTCAGCAGTCAGATTATCTAGGTATCTAGTCAGGCAACCTAAAACTCAAGTTACGTGTTTTAACCACAAGAACATTCTTGTCTCTGAAAATTAATGATTAGTTCTAAATGAAGCATAGTATTCACTGGGCGTTTTCCATACCCTGCAGCTATGAACGCTGATGAGAAAGCCAATTGATACTAAGAATGCTGCTGACTTCTCTAATACAGGCATCTGTGTGTGAGGAACTGAACTGACAGGCCAAATAATATTATGTAGTTCACTGAGAAAACCAAAAGAAATGTTTGTTCAGACAAATGTCTAGTTGGAATCTGTGATCTGGCCCATAAACATCTTCAGACCTCTCAATCTAAATAATATTATAAAATCTGAGTGTTTAGGAATGACAACACCTCCATCCTTTAATAAAAAGCTACTTCACAACATCAATTGTATATCAGAGATGTACTTCCAAATTAATTGATTCTATAATATACCTACTATGAAACTGATCCAACAAGCCTGCATATCATCCAGAAGCAGCAGCTGTATAGCTAAGACCCTTAGTGATCTCCTGCCTCTGGCAATAGAGATATGATTTTCTTTTTAAATACTAACAGTAATTCCTATGTAGTCAATACCTTCTGGGCAACAGCAAAGTTGTATGGCATCTGTTGCTTCTGTACATACAGTACAGAAAAAGCACGAACTGAAAACCAGAACCTTTCAAACTGCAGGTATGAAGAGTATTTGGGATTAGGCACTGTGACTGTCTCCAGAATAGAGCCTTGAACCTCTTGCATTACGTGCACTGAGATTCCTGTACTTGACACATCAGCTACAGGTGTTTTTTGCAAGTATGCTATATTGCAAATTTGAAGATTCATCACATCAAGGCACTGACAATTTTATTTTTCTTGCAGGAAACTGGGCCAAGTTACAATATCAAGAAACAGTCTGTTCAATCACAGCATACTTCTATATGGCAAAGCATCAGAGGTAAAAGATGGGAAATTTTTTCCTGCTAGAGAGAGATTTTTTGTTTGTTTGTTTATTTCCAGCAACAGAAGACAAACTCCTGGTACTAAGCAGAAATCAACTTCAAGCAGCAGACTGCACTAGAAGTGCCATCAAAAAACGGTTTGATGGGAGAGACTATGCAGGTACACTACAGGCAAAAGCAGTGCAGATGCCCAGAGTAGTTACGTTCACGGAAATAATCTGAAAGTAATAGTTATTTGCCAGCATACTGTTCATTCTTAGAAGTATACAGAAGCAATGAAACTGTTTGTATGGATGCAACGTGTTTTCACAAGAACAGCCACGTACCAAACGCATCATGTGCCTTGATAAGGACTGACTGATTACTGTGGATATCCTGTATAAACTATAAATAGTTTGTTACACATCTTCTAAAATAAAGGATAATTAATTGCACTAGGAATATCGTACTATAATTGATAAATCAGGCCTCTTCATTAAATATTTTAGAAACTGCCATAAAAAAAAATCAAAGCAAAGTCTATGATTTACCTCTTTCAAAATGATATCTAGTTATTATCATGGTGTATAGCAGGATTTTGGTAAAGGTAAAGAAATGAAATAAGGACCCCAAAGTTCAAGATTTCCCAATGCTTATCTCAAGAAATCTAAATAATAAAGTATTTTCTAATGAGCTTTATGCAGAAAAAATTTGTGTGAAAACTATACACTCAGTTGTCCAGATCATTCTAAAATACATGCCAACTTCCACTGTAACAACAAAAAAAGAAACTTAGTGAATATGGTTTCCTTAGAAACCAGTACAATATTATCTGTCATTCATATTAACATTATTTACAGTACCCTATAACTAGGCAATACTAATTCAAAAAGAGCATATATATTCTTCATTACAGAACTAGTTAGACTTGAAAACTCATAGTATTACTTCTAAGTCCTAACATTCCCATTTAGTTATTTTTTGCAAAAACTATATCCTGCCATTTCGCTGCAAACTTAACCTCCCTTTGTTTCTGAGTGCAGTTTTTTTTTTTCCCCACAACGACTGTCAACTCGGTTCAAAGGCACATCTGACATGAGTGAATCTCCTTTTCCCATTCTGAACACACCCTGCATACAAGTGTTTTGCCCTCTTTCTACTGAAAGCATAGCTAATTTCAGGTAGACATCTGTAAAATTTCTTTACAAACTAATCTTAATAACACCAACATCCTTATCATGCTGAGGTATGGTCCCAAGGAATCAGTAGTAATACCTCTGCTGTGCATTCTCAAAGGTGGGCATCCAGTTCTTTCAAAGAGACTTTCACCAATACCTTGTTGACATTAGAGAAAGTAAGAAGCAGTAATGACTTACCACCATTTCTGAGGCCCATCCAGAACAGACTTATGTTTCCCCTTTGTGCCTTTAGACATCTATTGCACAATTGCCTCAATATGGAAAATAATTAATTTCTTTCCCTACTCAAGTTATTTACAGTAATGAAGAAACCAGACTTCTTTTCCATGAACATTCAAACAAAAATGTATAGAAACCAATACTAGGTATAAAGTACCACTAATATGTTACATATTCTTAAGCAACGTTAACAACTGTTTACAGCTGTACATTTGCAACAAGTTTGGAAAGTTTTGCATTAAACAAACAAAACATCCACTGAAGTTTCACTTAAAAGAAACAAGTAATTCTCTCCCTCTGCCAGCCAGAATATTAGATCAATTAATGTTTCTATCACCTCAAATGCCCTTTCCTTAAGGTACCAGAGCCACAATTCACAACACAGACATTTCTGCTTGACTTCTGATAATTCCAGAAACAGACATGGAAAAAAAAAGAGGAAGAACTGAAGAAACCTTTTTCTGATTTCCAAAAGTAAAACATGAATTAACATTCCGATGAAAGTTCAATAGCTGAAATGAAGTTCTCAATTTTCTAAACACTTTTGCCCACCACTTCCTATTCTTAATTACACATAATTTTGAAATGAAATGTAAAAATACAATTTAAGCAAGATGAGGCCACAGGGATTATATACATTATTACAATCTGCATACACACATTCATAATTCACAATCAGTATACCAGTCCCATTAGTTATCAACAGAACATTGCTAACGTAAGGGTAATCAAAACTGAACCATAGAGTGGGAAAACATGTTAATCGTGTATTCTTATTGAACAATTAAAATCAGAATCAAGGTGACACTAAGATCTAAAACCCATATATACAGAACAACTAATCAAAACTTTAATACTGGAGATTCTCTTACCACGGGTCATTTCAGATGCATACGTGTTTTTTTAAATAGGATTATAAACTAAGGAATTTTTTTAAAAAATAGCATAGCTCTTCAAGCATCTTTTAAATTACAAGTGCTGTTTTCTTAATTATTCAAATTTTATTTATAACTAATACAAGATACTTGTGTGGTTACATCTGCTGCTTAGCTTCTCTTCACTACTGATGATAAAAATTGTTCTCCATGCACTTTGAAAATATGAGTTTAAAAAGAGAGGAGGAAATTAAAGTGTTCAACAGCAGATATGTAGGCGTTTGCTGAAACTGGGCCAAAACATACAAGTTTTCTGATCAAAGAGGATAAAACTGAGTTTGAGAAAAGGAACTGATTGTTAATGAGACTAACAAGAACTGGCACATACAAGGAAAAAATCAATAGCCCACAGCACTAGCACTTCAGACCCAGAACAGCTAGAGTGAAAATCAGCTCCCCTTTGCTAAAGCTTTATTCTGATCGCATGTGAAAAACATTTGCTTTCCCTGCTTTCCAGACCAGCTCCAGCACAAAAAGTCATTTTATTCTTATAAAAAAACAAATGGGAAATGAACTTTCCACTACTTCATATATCAGCTAGATGTCCGTAACAACCAAAACACACTGCACTAAACAGACTATACAGCTTTTCTGGTAGAAAACTCTATACCAATAATGGCTAATGAAACTTGCCTCATAGGAAGAGCAAGAGTACATTTCTTACGAGAGTCATCTTTAGGACTAACTCATCATTAATAATAAGATCATTAGGACAGGTAAGATTTCTTCACGCATCCTCTCTTCAAAAATGATTTAGTATTCATGATTTGCTCCTTTAACTCTGTTTGAAAGAATATTCAAAATAACTGGAAATTAGATCTTAACTTCTCAAAAAACAACAACAACAAAATTGCTAGCTGTCTCTCTGCATCTGTTTGTAACCAAACATCATTATGAAGTAAGGTCCAAGTTTCTCTGATTTTATGAAATCTGGCTTAATATTTTTCTAACAGCCCTAGATTACTTGCATGCTTTTACATATAGCCTTTTGCTACAATGGTGTTTCCTTCCCCTACCAAAATGCTGATTTCACACCTGACATAGTAGATTAAAAATAATTCAATAAAAGACAGGTTTAGAACTAGGAGGGGATCTATTTAGGTCATCTTCCCATTTGGCTGGTCCTTAATGTACCCTTAACATACCCACTTGTTTGTTTTGTTTCTTAAATTCAAAAGCAGATCTACCTCTCACCAATGAAAGACTCCTCCAACCTGTAGTATGCTGGTTTGTCTCTTCTGCTCAGCTTATATTACAACATAATGCAGTACTGTCATACCTACACTTCGTAAATACTCTCCAGAACCATGAAGACAGATAAAACAAGAACTATGTACTTCATATTAGCATAAAGTTTTAGGCAGAATTAAAACAGGAGAAAAAAAAAAAGACATCAACTTTAAATGAATTGTGGGGGCTTTTTTCAAGAGAATCTGGACATATCTGTTAAACACATCCTTGTCTTATCATCATATAGATTGGAGATATCTCATGACACAAATTCCTACAAATCCTAATGCCATAAAACTTGTTTCAAAGTACACTTCAGTACAATTCTTAAGGAGATGACAGGAAAAGCAGAGATAGAAAAGGTGTGAACTTATTGTTTATTACTTGTAATCCTAAATTAAATATAAATGCTGTTCTGAGATTGCCTGAGTGTTCTCCTCTCCCCTTTAAAAAAAATCAAAGCGGAAAACAAAAATAAATAAATCAGTCGAACTTGGCAGGTTATACAGAGGAAATTTTAATATCCCTTCCCTCTATGGAGAATGACTGACTGAATAAATAAATTTAAAGATCAAATACACTAACTTACAAGCTTAGTATCTCAGTTTTTTAAAAAAGTTATTTTTTGGTTACTTTGGGGGGCAAGAGACTAATTTTGTTTTTCTAGGTAACCTCTATACTGTAAAAGCTCAGCACAGATGAATTAACACCAGTGCAATAGTCGTCTCTATCAAACAATCCCAATCTTGTGCTTCTACGTAGACCTTTTGCCTCAACTAACCTTGTATATGTAGGGATTCAGAGCAGCTCTACATGGATACCCTGGTAGCTCCTTCTGCTTCTGTGTTTAGCCTTGCCCTCCAAATACAAGTTAAAGGGGCAGATTTACAATCTGAAAAACAAGGAGCTTGAACACTAACAGCTTTAGTGTAACAGACCCAGAAGGCTTGCAATAATTCTGCACATGCTTTTATACAGTTATTAGATATCCTTTCTTGAGAAGAATGCTTGACAAGGGACATAGCATGTGTTTCCAGTCCCTTCAGGAATTTGATATACGGTTTGCTAGAAACCACAGAAAAGGCAATATGAGTCCATTTATCAGCTGTGCAGTGTTCTCATTTCAAACAAGCAGCTCAGTGATCCTTTACTTACTATGACTACACCATGCCACTCTTGGGCATCTTTTAATAGAGAAAAACATTACACAGGAATCAAAAGTTAACAGAATGTAATAATATTGACTTAAAGGTACAGAATTCACCTACAATACAAATAAAAATGACATATTAAACAGAATGTCCATCCCTTAAGCTTGGCTCCAACATGGGCTTAACTGAAAGTCACAAAATCACTTTGGTCACTAAAAGACATGACCAAATACAAACAGCTTAGTATCCCAAAGCATATATCAACCTTAAGAATTCACACCCCAAATATAAATGAAAACCTAAGGCTTCAAAGTTTAAATGACTTCTGAATACTGAGTCTATGCCAGAGAAATAGGGTACATGCTACATGCCTCAATAAGTACATGTCTTTCAACTCCTGCATATGTTAGGTACAGTAACAGCAGATCAAGGTGTATGCAAACCACATTAAAGTGTTGCACTACAGATGCACATACTCGTTTCCAGTAGACTCACTATTTTCATTTATCCTGAAGCAGAGATTCATGCATGTGATCCTGTATAAACGACTACTAAAACCACAAATAACCAAATCACCAAAGTAAACAAACATTTGGAATGTAGAATCCTTAGCCAGAAACCAAGCCATTTTCCCAGACTTGTACAAGGAGCATATTCTTGTCTGTCATGTATCAATTGAATTACTTTTACTGAATCTATACAAGCTTGATGCTGTATTGGGTTTATGTGGTAAAGGTTTGGTAGCAGGGGGGCCACAGGGGTGGCTTCTGTGAGACTCCAGAAGCTGCCCCGTGTCAGATAAGAGCCAGCTCTAGCCGGCTCCAAAAGGGACCCGCTGCTGGCCAGAGCTGAGCCCATGAGTGATGTTGTTTGCGCCTCTGTGAGAGCAGATTTAAGAAAGGAAAAAAACTGCTGCTCAACAGCAGCTGGGAGTGAGAGGAGTGAGGAACAGCCCTGCAGACACCAAGGTCAGTGAAGAAGGAGGGGGAGAAAGTGCTCCAGGCGCCGGAGCAGAAGTTCCCCTGCAGCCTGTGGTGAGGCCCATGGTGGAGCAGGCTGTCCCCCTGCAGCCCATGGGGTACCACATGGAGCAGATCTCCACGCTGCAGCCCGTGGAGGAGCCCACGGTGGAGCAGGTGGATCTGGCCTGAAGGAGGCTGCAGCCCATGGAGAGCCCCCGCAGGAGCAGGCTCCGGGCCGGACCTGTAGCCCGTGGAGAGGAGCCCACGCAGGAGCAGGTGATCCGGTGGGAGCTGCCACCCGTGGGGGACCCATGCTGGAGCAGTTTGCTCCTGAAGGATGGACCCCGTGGTACGGACCCATATTGGAGCAGCTCTTGAAGAGCTGCAGCCTGTGGGAAGCCCACGCAGGACCCGTTCGGGAAGGACGGCATCCCGTGGGAGGGACCCCACGTTGGAGCAGGGGAACAGAGAGCGACCATGAAGGAGCGGCAGAGACGCAGCGATATGGGCTGACCACAACCCCCATTCCCTGTTCCCCTGCGCCGCTCGCGGGGAGGAAGTAGAAGAGGGTGGATGGGGGGAAGGTGTTTTTAGTTTGCTTTTAGTTTCTTGCTGCTCTAGTCTGCTAGTTATAGTAATAAATTATATTAATCTCCCTATGTTGAGTCTGTTTTGCCCGTGATGGTAATTAGTGAGCAACCTTCTTGTCCTTATCTCAACCCTTGAGCCCTTGTCCATCATATTTTTTCCCCCTGTTCCTTTGAGGAGAGGGAGTGAGCAAGCGGTTGTGGTGGAGGTCGGCTGTTTAGCTGGGTAAAACCACCACAGATGCCTCTTGCACTGACCCTTCTCTGACTCATTTGCATTTTGTTAGTTAGAAGTATGACCAAATCTGACCACACTGCACTTTCGGTTTGCTTCATTTGTCTATACCAACATGTAATTAATATTGGCCATTCATATGGAAAGAAACACGCATAGGACGTGGATGTGCTAGGATTCATCAAGCCTCTTTCTTGAGGTACAACTGACTTGCATAACTTTGAGGAAAATGAATTTGCAAAACAGAACAATAAATAAATCACCACAATATAGCCTTATTTTTAAGCATTAACTCCCTATAACTTTATGCATTATGGTAAATATTAATCTTGTTCTCTGAAAACTATTTTTAGGAAACAGTTATATTCAGGCTGAAATTCTGTATAACCTTAAGCATGCTGCAGTTGGAAAAAATTAAAAGCAAAAAGTGGAGTCTCAGAAATATTGCATCAACCTCTCTAATGACAGAAAAATGGTTGAAAGATTTTGCAAGCTGCATCCGATTCAGTTTGAATTTATTGGCAGAATCTAACAGGCAAGAGACCAAGCCACTTTAGAACACAGAATTAAATGGCTTGGTTTTATTTAATATCCACATAATACTACTTTGAAAAGAAATCCTTTATTCTATCGCTGCCAGAACAAGAGAAATGCTGATTTTTTCTTTACCAGTTGTCAAGTGAAGTTCCTTTTCTCTTATATACATGGGCTGTGTGAAATTCAGCAATTTTATTTCACAGGGTGTCTTTGGCATTAGTCACAATGTAATGCAACTGGAACTACTGAAGTTCATCTGATTTCACACCTAACTCATACAGCCTCACAAATTACACATTACTTCAATAAAAATATATATATATAAATTGTCTAAGTTTTTGCGGAAACAAAGCACGTATTCCTTTGAGTTTTCTGATGAAACTTAGACAAGTTTGCCAGTGAACACAACGTGCTTATGCTTTGTAATAAGATGTCTACATAGAAAAACAAGATTTTATGTGGTTTGATAGATTTTCTGGGTCAAGCCTAATTTCTCAGAAAACATTGTATAATGATGAAATTTTTTAAAAATCATTATGCACAAATTCTGTCTTAATATCGTGGAAGAATAACATAAGACTTCCAAAAGTGGAATGAGATTTTCCATGCTTCAACTATGAACATACTTCTGTTCATCTTAATTTCTTCAACCAGATGCAAAGAAATATATTTGGAAGAGTAGTTACTAAAGAATTGTAGTTTTTCAGTTTTCACAACTCCATCTAGAAAGCTACTGTGTACATTTTATGATCCCAGCCTCACGTTCCTACCACCCTGCTGCCACAAATCCTAAGCCATTCCCACCAGTTCTCAACTATTTTCCAACCTTCTTCAGCTCTAATCATGCATTCATTGCCCTTGCTTTTGAAGTCCTTCTGCTCCATGCCTCAAACAAGCATGCAGATCCCAGCAGTGGTTCAGTCTTCATATAAGGTGCTACAGAGCATGCAGCACCTTGAGCACAGAAGCAGAAAGCTGATCAGCTGTTTACAGTGCCTGAGTACAGGTTCTTACCTTCAAGCATGTACTAAACAGAAGAGGTCCTCAAATCATTCCCATTTATTGCAGGGTCGAGTACTGTGCATAGTCAGGGATCATAAAAACAGAGTACTGGTTTGGAAAAACAGAGGTTATGGCAGAAAGCCAAAGTGAGGCAACTGTACATTGCTGATCTCATGTTCATTAAGGACTACTCGACAGCACATTCCTACAAACACAAGAGCAGTGGTGCCCCTGATGGGTTGTAATGAATTCTACCACAATTTTGGTTGGTGAAGCCCAAAACACACATACCAGTTACTGGCAGAGATAACAAGTTCTGTGGACATCAGAACATGTTAATCTCATCAGACCAAATTGCTAACCCATGAAAAAGAAAAGACATCTCTAGGGGAACTCTGTTTGAAGGAAATTCACTGCATGTATCTGTCATTACAAGGTGACAAATTTTATCCTTCAGCCACAATTTATCTGCTTTTTATCACCTCTGTTCTGAAACAATGTGCTTTCCCACTTTCATCTAGAATCTACACCTGTGTGTCTGTTCCCTTAGATGTCCCTTTTACGTTGCACATCTTACTTTCCTCATGTGTTTCACTTCACTTCTGGCTGCAACAGAGAGCAGCTGCGTTCTGCCTACCACTGGTACTTAGTACCAGCAAGATTTCTAGTTCACCACCTTCTTGTAACCTACTTCCAGCCACCGTTTTCACTGGCAGCCTGTTCAGTGCAAAACAGTAAGGACAAGAACACCAACATTAATGTTACAGAATAGATCATTACTTTCCCTCTGTATCCTGAAGCACAACAAATTCTCAGCATCCAGGAAACAATTAACCAGGAGACACTACTCCCCCTTTTAAAACAAAGTAATAGAAAATCTTCATCCTGAAAAACTGATTCTTTAATCTATATCAATATATACATATTTCTTAACATAAGTCACAGAAGAGAGACACTTCACAGGAATGGAAAATAACCTTGTGGATAAACATCCAAGGTCACTTTGAGACTTGCAACTCTGCACATTTCATGCAAATAAATTTTATTTTTTCTCAATTTGGAATCAACTATTTAAACTGATATTGAAGCACATTGATGAATTTAATTAGACAGTCTACTGCCCGAAGTTATTAGAAGCACATACGCTTATGCCCTAGGTGACATACTCACTGTTTTTATTATTATTGTACGATAATTTCCATACATTTTTTGTAAGAAACTCTCCTTGGACTAAATAATTGGTAGTTGTTCATGCATGTTTTATTAGTCTTAAAAAAAAAAAGTTCCCCAACAAATGCTATCCAGTAGAAAAGACTACTTGAACAGCATTTTTCCTATGGCAGATTTCCCTAGTTGGCCAATTAATAACAAAGTATGACAGTCTTCTTAAAGTCGCATGAAAAGAGGAAAAAACAATACATAACCTAAGAAAGACATTTATGGTTCACTGTTCCTATCTTGAATTGACTCTGTTAGTGTACACAGAACTGCCAAAAATGTCATATTTAATATTTCTAGTATAAGATTCTAAGTCATCAAAACTGCAAAGACAACTACATTTCTATGCTCAGATTTTGCCCCATTCAACTAACACAGATCATTTAATTAAAAGTGATGGCACAAAAGGTTTACATACTATGCCTACTTGTAACTATCTAAAAAGTACACTGCTCTGTTTGTACAGTACTAAGAGGAACCAAAATTGACTGAGGAAGTTACAAACCAGCAAGACATAAAACATCATTGTAAGGTACTGATACAGTTCATTCAATAACAACAACAACAAAAGTGACTGTAGAGCAAACAAAGTTTATATGGGAACAAAAGACAGCTCCTGACTCAACTTTTGTCACTGAAGTCATGTATTCTGCAACGTTAATTTCTGTAAATTTGCAGCTTCATACTGATATTTTTTGCACATAGGTGTAACAAAAATAATGGCAACAAATCAGTTTTAACAAGAAACTTTATAATTGACAAGTTAGACTTGCAGAGCCAGAAAAGCAAGATGGCATTCTAGCTACCTGAAACACAGCACTGAATATTCAATTAATCCTTTATTTGCCCCGGTTGTAGCAAAAGGTCTTCCTAATAGTATGAAAATAAGGAAAGTTAAGGGGGAATTTGTAGCAATTTTTTCATATAGAAACATGCAGTATACTCAGTAGCTGTCTGCCAGCAAAACTCTGGCATTGCAGCAGTACAAGACAGGAAAGATTCTCTGTTTATGCAGAACAGTGGTGGGATCTTCATTCTTGACTTCTACTTCTTCCACTATGACCATCCCATAATTTCCAAATAGCCACAGTACCATAGTCATAGTGAGGAACCAAGCACTACAAACAGTGCTCAACAAGCCTAACAACTTCTAGGGACTCACATTTGGTTTGGATTAGCTACAATTTTAATGCATATGGAAAACTAAAGTTCATACTTGTAAACCTGTAATGAAAATGCCAGTAGTTATATCTCTACATGTAACCTCGAACACCAAATAAAAGAGGCAGTAATGTGACAATTAATTTGGGAATGATTTTGCTTTACTTATGAATACTATTTCTTTTGGCCTACACATGCTGTTTAAAGAGCTTTCCAGCACTCCTTAAGGAGGGAGGAGTGCTACTAAAAGAGAAAAGTAACATATTCAAATTTAAAGGTGTGAAAAAGATATCACCAAGCTACAACAAGCAAATGGATGGCAGACAGCCAAACTAAGACAGAAAAATCCATTGGTGGAATGACACTTGCATTGTCATAATTTCACCAGCACTAACAATCGATAAATGAGAGTTTCAAGATGGCATAAATGGCAGAGGGGAAGAAAGAAAATTGTACAGAGCTTTTCTGGATGTGCAATGGTATAGGATACCACCTGACCTAAGACAGAAACTGGAGAAGATATTTAGGCACTATTCACACTATTTATATACAAAACAAAAACTCTTGACCAAATGTTTTCTTCTGTCCTAACCTACTGCTTCTCATTCAAGTGTCTGGGGAAAAAAAAAAAAATAATAAAGAAATACACAGAGATTATGTTAACTAGCTATTTTCAGAAACTAAACAAGCTAAAGAATAAGGAATGACCTAAAGGAGCTGAAAATAAGTAATTAATTGGATGTTTGAATATGGCAGTGAATCAAGCTCACTGAAATACACAACTTTCTAAACAGGACTTCGCACTTTCTTAATTGTCATTCTTTTCTGTGCTATTTTTATGATAAAATTCTTAAGTATATTATTTTTTTGTTTGTTTTCCATTATGAAAAGGCATGGCTGCACTTAACTTGTTTATCATCCTGTTGTATTAATCTATTCTGTTCCCAGATTTTTAGCAGCATATTTCCTCCTGCTCAGTGTAGAAGCTATAACCTACTAACACTCCATTCACCCTTCTACTATTTTATTTTTTCAGCAAAAACAAAGAAACAGAAGAAAAATATTAAAGAAAACATTCCAGAAATAAATTAGTCTGAGGTTGACATCGTCACCAAGCCAAAAAAAAAAAAAAAAAACCCAAANAAAAAAAAAAAACCCCAAACCCACACACAACAGTAGTTATTCTTGGAAAAACAATCCTTTCCAATGAACATCAAACCAGTACAATGAAAAGTATACTATTTCCTTGGCTATGCATGCCAAAATGATATATCAGAGATATTACAATTATTATGAAGTAGGTTTTGTTTTTTTAATCAAAAAAATTAAAAATCAATAATCTGTGAACACTCAAGCTTACAGTTATGCAAACTACATAGCATTTCAGAGAAAAAATAGCTATACTAAAGGTTTCAATAGTATAATTACTTGGAAGGAGAAAAGGATAGAAATGACAGCCGCTATAGTGTCCAACTCTAAACTGTGAAGTGATGCACAGTTTGCTAATAACGTCACAAAAAAATTGTTCTTGGTGTCTGAAAAACTACGCTGGCCTACAAATACATAAAATAATGAGAGAATTGGTGCTTCCTGTATGCAGTCAACAATGCTGTGGGTCTCTTAACCCCTAGATTTTTAAAGGAGCTATCCCATATCAATCAGGATGAACTTTGATCTGGATGGTATATTCTTGCCTAGTGTATAACTACTCACTACAAACCATCAAAATAATTTCATTTGTGGTAAGAGCGGCAATTGAACCTTGCTACCCTGAGAATACAATGCCTGTGTGTTAATCTAATGTATACTTCTTTCCAATGTAATTTGTATATTGTTAAGGCAACTCTCCTTCCACTGCAAATCTTTTTTTTTTTTTAAACAAAAACTTTTCCCAGCTGTGAGCCTATGTTGCAACATATCATAATACTAGGATACTGTCCTGTTTGCAAAAACATTAAATAACCACAAGCAGTGATCAAACAGCCCATAGTGCAGTAATCTAAAATTTTGCATAAGACAGGATATTTAAAATTTCCTGATACAGCAAGCATCAACTCCCGATTCCATGTCCTGAAACATGGAGGATATGCACGATTGATAGAGACAGGCATATCATCATGAAGGAATGGTTCATTCTACTTGATCATCTAAGTTCCTAATGACACTGGATGTCTTTTTATCCTCTATCAAGGAAAAAAAAAATTTTTTTTTCTTCCTCTGAGAGGTATAATTCACTCCATCAGTAAGTTTTTCTAGGAAAAGCTGAGTTTAAAAGTGACAAAAAATCACTGGCCAGCTCAATTCACTGAAAATTTAAGACTGCTATCAGAACAGTATGCTATGTATAGGAAGAAGTCTTAGGACTATCGTAAATCTCCATCTTAAAATCCAGCTTACTAGAACCATAAAATCACAGTGTAAGCTCTTATCAAAATAAACTAACACAAAGTAGTTCCACAGACAGTGTTGTTTGGTGTTCGATGTAAAGTAAGAGAGGCTGGAAACCCAATTACATTTTCATGACTACATGAAAAACTTGCATTTTGGAATAGCATTGTTCTCAATACCACACACTAGGTCTTATTAACTTTTAAAAAATCTGTATTTTTCTGTTAATTGCCCTGAGGAGGCCATAATTTTCTTCATTGAGGGAAAAAAGACAAAAAGACTCAGAAAGGTATCACAACAAGTGCTGTGTTCAGATTCATTGAAGACTGGCTACCTGACATAAGCATGGTCTCAACTACGTTAGAAGAACAGGACAAGATCTATTCCCTCCTGCTCACTGAAGTGGCAAAGCATCACTCATACTCATTCTTAAGCAGAGGCACAAATAGTCAACACCTTACAAGACACTCCATGGGCATTAAGCAGTAACTTAGTGCATGGGAATCTCAGCAAGAAGAGATTTTCAGGGAGGAGGAAGGAAGGAAGAAAAAAAAAAAGCTACAGGCCAAGAGTACTTTTTAAGCTTTCATTAAAGCATGTTGGTGACCCAAACCAAAATGAAGAAACCCTAGACACTCATTAATTCTTTACAAAATAATTGGCTAGAAATCATTAATGTTGCAGGAAGCTCCTGTAGCTGTAGTTGTTTTAAACAACTCTCAAATCTTCTGTAATTATACACTTATGGCACAGGTTGTTTTATTTATTTGGATTTCAACTCTACAACAGAAGTACTCATCTTGGATGCTGGATTATTAATAGAACTAAAAATTATTACAGATCTGAAACATTACTTAAAAAGTAACGATAACTTCTTACAGGTGTAAAGTCTAGTTTTATACAGCTGTAACACATAGTTGTTCTGCTTCCACAGTACAGCCACCTCAAGCACAATGACATAAACCTCCAATAAACAAGAGACAGTACATCAATAATCCAACTTCTCTAACTTCTGTGCATTTCTTCATAAAGATTTCCAGTGACAGTATTATACAAAATCTGGTTAGTAGGGCTTTGCCTACTTGGTAAAAATAACACTCCATAAATACCATACATATTAACTCACTGGAAGACATAAATGCAGTTTTCACAGCTACGTTCACAAAATTTGAGTGTGAAAGCTCTTCATTTTTTTATTAGTCAACCATTATTAGCTATTGTCTATTTGTGTTAGTCACGTAGCTGGCATATATATTTGTGCCACTGACTATGTGAACATAGAAGTCTGACATGAGATTTTACAGGTTTTCTAACGGGAGCAAACAATTCAACTTCATACCTTCACATCTCAGCAACAGCAAAGCACTGTTTGTCAGCAAGCAATAAACCAAGCAAGAAGGACTGAAAGTCTGGATTTACAGCTTTACATAAACAAATGATTGCAGAAGAAAGGAATATTCATTATGTATACTCCAACACTTTTTCTTGTTCAGGCCCTCCTCACAAGAACTTGAGAATTGATCCAAATGTGATCCAAAGTTGGAAGAATTTGGAGATACATATTTTTAAACAGGCAGGTAGGCAAAAGCACGTTACAAAGATAGAGGTGCCTGAATAGCAAAAGTCAAAAAAGACAGCCAAGTCAAAATGACCCCAAATTAGCTTCTGGGTGTTAAATCAGTTCTGTAATCTTGTGAATTTGTAGAGCTCATAAGGAGTTGTTAAGGCTTAAAAATAAGTATGAGAAGTTTGTGCCTACACATTTAAAGCTTGGATTTGCTCCCTCTGAGCATTCCAACTTGTAACCGTTTATCTGAATGAACGTTCACCTAACCCACTCCCTGCTCCTTCTCCACTACTGGCTGTGGAGATCCAAAAAAAGCTCTGTAAGCTAAAGAAAGACTCTGGCCTGAATACCTTACTAACAACAGAGTTGTTCAGCAAAAATCAAATTGTAAAGCAAAATCAATGCAACTCTATTAGTCCTTGATGCAAATTCAGAAGTCTAACCAAGGATAGACTTGGCTGGCAGGATCTTTCTTTCTGGCAATGGCATACAGAGGCTGGAAAGAATACAGCTCAATTTCCTGATATTTACACAAGTGTTCTAGAGATGTTAACTAAAATAATAATAATAAAAATTTTAAATTGTGAAGTAAACTGAATTTTTGCTGAAGTCACCGAGACAATCAGCATAAGATCTTGAAGAACAGTGGTTTATTTCACATTTTTACATGTGGAACTCAGTAAAAAAAAACATGGTTTAAAAGTAAAATGTTACCATTAACATGCAAATCCTCAGCTTCAGAATTCCCAGGCAAGTAATGCAAACATCCTCCTAATCATGCACAGCAACCCCAGTTCATGGCAAGTCAAGTAAATCTCATTTTCACATCTTCTGCACACTACAGAAGAGGTGCCACTTTGTGGCAGTAAACAGGAACCAGTCGGCCCCTTCACAGGAGGAACAGATTTTGCTGAATGATGACTGACAGCTATAGTTCTTCTCCAAACAATGAACAAGCTCTTTGGAGACCCTTGGAAAAGAATGGTTCTTTAAGTGAAAAGATGATGGCCTCCTGTGTGAGGCTCCTTTTTCTATCTTCTCATGACCCTTCTTATAGCTCCCTATAAGACAAACTGTGATCAGGGATTTTTGAATTACTGATCCTGAGAATGACTTCAGGAAAATAAAATCATGAAATTTAAGTTTAGTTGATTCAGTAAATACATGCTGTGGGGAAATACCAGTCATTCCCCCCCGCCCCCGGATAAATACTAAATAGAGACTAAATAAATAAATAAAAATGACATAACTAGACTTTGCTTGGATAGCATTCCCCTAAAGAAAAAGTCAAAGCCTCAAAATTGCTGTAACCATTTTTAACGTTGGGTAAGCTAAACAATAAAAATTGGACACAAAATGTTGAATTTCAATACAAAAAAATGAGTATATGCCCTCCAGGAACACATCTCTGTTTATAGTTTGATCAATCTATCTTTTCAAGAAGTGCTTACTTATTTTCACCTTTAAAGCAAGCATTTTTATCTAATGAGATTAACAAAACTGAAGCAGAACCTTGGCCGCAAAACACTGGCGATATATCAGATTTTCACCCATGAGAATGGTATGGACCCACTTTTGAAATTTGTGTTTGATTTTGTGTGCGAGACCACAGAAGGGTAGGTAGCACATGAAGGAAGGAATCATCCTGGAAAGGCTTAGGTGCAACAGGAAAACAGCGATCGACTACAGGGAAGCTGAATGCAAAGATCAGCTCCTCTGCTTCTGGGAGTCACCAGAGCACTCAGGTACAGAATGTGTTGCCTGTGAGACTTTGCCTGCGCCAGGCCTCCCCCCCACCCCCTTTGCCAGGCTGCTGTCATTGGGCCAGAGGAAAGCTGCCACATTCAGTTAGTGACTGAAAAAAAAAGTTACAGAAAATTTATCATTTTCTCTCGTGCCAGGTGATGAATATTTTTGTTTTCTAAAATCCTATTGCCAAAGGGCACATGAGGCAGCTGCACAAGGCAGGGTGCAACTGCATGCAATGAAAACAGTCCTTTAAGAAATTCATCCACTTTTCAGTACTTCGACTGTGTTTGGCTTTTCTCTCCAGAAATCCTAACGTATGTGAGATTTTCTTCTGTTCAACGGTCTTTGCCTTGAAAGCCAAGAAGGGGATAAATACACACAAGACAGAGCACAAGCAGCAATAAACACTAAACATAACCCTAAAAAGTGATACAAAGTTTGAAAGAAGTGACCAAGCTGACAAAATACATGTATTTTACAGCAAAACAATTCATAATTGGGTCACGAAGATTAACTAAAGATTTAGGCACACCCATTGCACGGCTAATCACAAGCAGGGCTCCTGTAATTTACAATCAGCACATTAACCTCTGTTTTATGGTTCTTTCTTTGCAGAGACAATCTCTTTCCTCCCTTCTTTCCAACAATTACGATCCATTCATCTTCTCTCACCTTCAGAATAGCACTTGTCAATTAAAATACCTGGACAGCTTGCTGGAGATAAGAGTATGGAGAGATGCAACTTCTACAGCATGAAATAAATGGGTTTGTCTTTATTTCAACCAATGAGCTACTAGGCTCCACAGTCATGGAAGAAACAGCTTTCTGTCCCTGCTGGAAAGCGGCTAGCGGGATTTCACTCTGTATAGAAATCCCAAACTCTCAGGCGCAACCTCTGACAACCCCAGCCTTCACAGAGGCTGCTCCATAAGAATAAACTGAAGATGCTTCACTCGGCTGTGAAATTTTACAGCAGAACATATCTGCAAGTTAAAACATTTTAACTTGCAGACCATCAGAACCATTTTAACTTAGCCACCATCAGAAGCAGAAGACAGGATCTCTGAGCTTGGCAGTGTTTATTTAATGTTACTAACAGAGCTAATTTAGGAAAGCTCCTTCATATGAGGTCTTTTTTTTCAGCCTCTGCCATTTGTTTTCAGTGAATGACCTGCTGTACAGTATTTGTGGTTTATTTCTTCCACTACATTTCTTTTTCTTGGCATGTTGTCCCAGTACATACCAGGCTGTTAGTTCTGACATCACAGCTTTTTATAATAAGGGGAAGGGCAGCAAGTGGTTTTCGCTGCAGACGCTCTCAGGAACAGCCAGCAAACCCTCTGAACCCTTACAACTTCTGAGTGTTGCTACCAAATCAAAAACAAAGGCAGAGAACAGAACTGTTTGAGAACAGGTGATGTTACTGTCTTTTTCAGGAGACAGCCTCTTGACCCACTGAGGCTTATGTATTCCAAGAAACTCAAAAGCTCTGCTACGAGAAGTTTTAAGTCCTTAGTGCATCACTTGTGGAGAACAGGGAAAGTGTGGGAAGCATGCTGATGAACACCCAGACTGGGTGCTCAATAACAGGCCCATGCCTTCTTAAAAATACAGAACTAAAGAATCAGAGGAAAACAAAAAACACAAAAGCAGCACCATAAAGGTACAAAGACAGCCAAAGAGACTGAAGCATCCAGGTGTTCTTTCAGTTTGCTATTGAACAGTAAAAGAGCTTGGGAAAAAACATATGTATATATATATATTTCACATATATATAAGTGAAAAAAAAATACAATCTAATTCCCAGGCTATTTTATGGCTTTGGAACTGGGACAGTTAAAAATAAATGTTGCTACAACTTGAACATTCAAACTTTCTGTATAACTTTGGCCGTTAAAACTGATGTATCGAAATAGAATTTTAAATTCTGAAGTGGAAGAACATAGGAAAAAATCTTGTTAAAATTTTATTTAAGTGTGAAAGTCTTGTATCTCCAATATTTTTCCTTTCCCTACAAATAAATGCTTCACATACATAGAGCCTAGCAATCCAAAAAGCACTTAACAGTTAATGTCACCTAATTTCAGAATCTGTATTTCAGCTCCTAGTCAAGACAGACAGTTAACCTCCAGTCAGCACACATTATTCAGCATTCAAAAGAGAACATGCTGGTCAGCTGCCACTCAGCAGCATCTGACAGCACCTACTGCCCATGCAGGATTTGCTTTCTATGACTTCTCTTGACTTCTCTTCTAACCTTCTTCTGACTTTGAGAGTAAAGCTCACTTTCTTCCTTTCTCTCAAGCCCACTACTCTCAGCCTAGGTGACTTCAATTTCCACTTTAATGAACGTCTTTCCAGTGCTTCTCATTAACCTTCCTTTTCACTCACCAGCTCTGGACTGTCTTTCACAGTCACTGCCTTGTTGATTCAGGGCCTGACCTGGTAAACTTGTACGCTCATGAATAATTTTACCCTTGGGAATAGCCAGGCTGAATTCTGTAGAGTTTCTCCCAGAAGTTAAATTAGTTACATGGATATTGTGAACAGGATGTGGGGTGTTTTGGTTTTGTTTTGCTTGGGGGGGGGGGGCGCCA
>VXAL01013030.1:112290-134066 GCA_013399475.1 Chauna torquata | reverse complement strand
TTTCTTTGCTTTCTTCTGACGTTTCGAGTCTGGGTTCTGGCATCTTCAGTATTACTACTGTCCTCAATTCCATTATTTTGGGCTGTCAAGTTCATTCATTAGAGCATAATGATTAAGTTAAAAAGCACAATTGGAGGTATGTACATGTACTCCTGTATGTACATGCTATATTTTGGCTATGTACATACTTCTAATTAGACATATCATATATTCTCTAACTGGTTTCATTATTCCCCTGGATTAATTTTTTTTTTTTTTAAAAGGAAAACTGAATTATTCTTGATTCCATGAAAGCTGATATTCAAATTTCCAATGACATTACACAAGATAAGTTCTGTGATGCATGACCCATGTATACCTTCCATGCAGTAAGTACATGCTGGAATCACACACACCCGTTAACACTTATGCAACATTTGCATTCACTCTCTGCAAACGTTCACCCTAGTTAAGCTCAGTATTTTGACTCTTTGCAGAAGTAATATGAGGAAATGAATGAAACCAAGAAGATATGTTTAGAAACCTGAATATGAATTTGCAGACATGTTTTCGCGGTATTTATCCAGCTTTAGTTTTGTGTTAGTCTCCTTACATGTCATAAGCAACTTTACATTCTATCTTCTTTGAATTAATATTTCCTATTCTCATAATTCCTTATGCTTTTCCAACCCTTTAATCATGTTTCTCAAACGTCCCTATGTTCATCCATGCACTTTTATGCATTTTACCTGAACTATCTACAGTACGTTCTTTGTCCATTGTTTCCCTCTCTCCATCTTTGTAACCTACTGATTCTTGCAGTATTTCACCTACTTTTTTTTTCAGTCCACCACATTTTTCCTTTCTGAATTTGCTGTCCCCTACCCTGAGTGTATAGAGCTCAAAAGTCTAGATAATCTAAAAAAACCAGTGTTCTAACCAGTAAAATGATCCTTTAATCCTTATTCTCAATGATTTTAATGTTGAAACTGATCCTGAATTTAAAAAACTACTCTTAATTTGGATTATAGGGCAAGCCCCTAAGAATATCTTAATGGAAGTATACATTCCTATAGTAGTATTTATTATTAATAAAAATATACATGCAATATTTTAATAACATTTACTTTTATATGTACACACTGGAGAGACTGAATACATACAACATAAAAGTTTGATTCTAGATAAATTAGGAAAGACAGAATGCTATCCAAGAGGCAAGAATTAAATAGAATCTCAACACCTGAAAATTATGATAACAAAACCAGTGTTCTATGTTGGAAGCTGAACAGGGTGGATTATCTCTACTGTTTGACAAGGGGGTTGACAGTAATAACTATGCTAACATCCCAGAACATCCTTGATCTCATCACTTCACCCCTTTGATTTTAAGATGACTGTACCTTCAAAATTAAATATTGCTCTCATCATTGATGCTGTCTAATGTGAAGAAAATGCACTGCACTAATTTGAGACCAGAATTCCGTGCTGCCTCAGAAGGCACTGGTTAGGGAGCTCTCAACAGAGAACAAATCAGAATCAAACAACAGAATATTCAGATACATTGCAACCAGTCAACTCAATCACATACAGAGATACTCATGCATTATTCATTCTATGAAATCTGGGAGTTTTTCCAGAGAATATGCCACAGACTAGAGATAGGGTTTATCAATTGTCTTAAATCAGCATGTTTTATCTAATACAATAACATTTATTTACTGAGAAGATTTATACCATAAGAGCTTTATCAGGCTTAATTGAATCTTTTCATCAAGATCTTCTGCACTGGGAAAATAGACTCACAAAGGAATTTGAGAAGAGACTATGCTATCTAGAAAATGATTTAGATAATAACAGAGGTAAAGTTATGGATCTTTTAGCATTTCAATTACCAGATTCTTTTTCTTTGGAGCTATTCTACACGGCCATCATCATTTAAAAGATGGCAAAAATAGTTTTTCATTTTAGAAAACTGTTTATATGGACTTAAATAATCACTAATCACTAAAGCTACAGTTAGGAGAGTCAGTATATAAATATATCACTTGCATTGACAAAAACTGTAACATGAAAAGCTAATATAAAATAAAAATTTTAATTATTAGCATACCAAAAATGCTACAAGTATAGACTAAGCAAAGTTCAGTCCAGTATTTTTCTCCTAATCCTGCAATCAACAACTTCAGTGCTGTGAGGTTTACCATGGTGAGAAAATAGGAGTGGGTCAGTGTTTATCCTTGCAAATAAGGTTGAAGTACTGCTAGGCCCAAACATCAAAAAATCATACAGCAGGCACCTAAAATTAAGAAGTTATTCTAATAATGAGATTAATAATAAAACATTGGATGAGCCAATTCATCACCTAATGTTCAGGCTTAAATCTCTTGATTCCAGGAGCTAACGTTTTAAGACATTAAAACACTCATGAGATAAAACTCATGAAATAAAAGACACTACACAACTTAAATAAAGAACTATTCTAGTCAGACAAGCTGGGGTCACCAGTATGCGAGCAGTAACTCTGGCTGGATTTGTAGGAGTCCAGATCCTCATGCTAGTCTGAGGCTAGGGAAATCAGAAAGACATTATTATCCTTTCTAGTTGTAACAGAAGTTATCACAAAATGGAAACACTCATAGACTACATTCTGCTCTGATTGACAAGAATAATTGCAGAATAAGGATTTATATAGAAAAGCAGGGACACTTCTTCGTTGTCTATCTTCAGATTCCTAAGTACCTAGCAGCATTCCAAAGAATTCTTCTGTTGCAGATCATGTTTGGATAAATCATAGTGAAGAGGAAACTCAACATGAACTCCTCTAACATATTGCAGCTGTTTAATTGAATAAAAGCAAGCAAATGTTACTGCTGCAGGTAAAGAACTTCTACCTTTAAAGACAGACTATATAATTAGAGTTTTTCTTTCCAGTTACATAGGAAAAGTCCATATGAATGAAGTTTCACTTCTGTACGAAATTGTAAGTTTTGCAGCTAGGAAAAAAAATGCCTCTCTGGTTATTCTTTTGACACAGAACGTAAGGCAAAAGCACTGGCCAGAGTACATCTGAATGATGAAGCAGCAGGGTAGCAGAGTACTAATGAAATTAGAAGCAGAGTTCTGCCAACACCTTCTGCTAGATCCTAGCTCTCCATGCCATGCTCTTTATTCTATGACTGCAGCTGACTTCTCAGCATACAAGTTCTTGTCCACACACTCCTTATCTGCAGGTATTTCAGCTAAACCATAGAAGCCTTTTTGTTGTTGTTGTTGGTTTTGGTTCCTTTNTTCTCTGGGTAAATAAGAGTTCTCAACTCCCAAATACTCCCAGACTGCTGTTTCCTTGGTCACCTTTTCCAAAGCATAATTTCATAGCCTCTGAACTCTTCCTGAAACAACCTGCCTGCAACTAGACCCATATCCAGATAATAATTACATATCCCAGTAAAGGCCACTAGACCTGAAAGACTTGTCTTTTAAGGCAAAGTAACTAGAAGGGACAATATGCAAAGTGACAGCAGATTAAAGAATGATAGAAGTTAAAAGAATATAAAAAGCATGAGAAAGCATTTAACCAAGGAAGAAAAAATGTTTTTAACCATAACAGAAGATGAGTTTGTGACAGAACCAGAGTCTCCTGGAGAGAATGAAAATAAAAAGGCAACTAGGGAAACTACTTAAATATGATTTTTTTAAAAAAAAATCTTTATTGTAAAGAGTGTAAGCTAAGTGCTGATTCAGCACCCAATTCATAAGAGGAACAGAGAAAGTATTTTGAAATGAATGAAACAGTGGTTTGCCTGTTTCATTCATAATCCAAAAGAAATCATCTAGATACAAATAAAAAATGCAGATGAGCTCTGAGAACTATAATTTAAGAGCTTCCTGAGCTGAAATGAAAAACAGCTACCTAGGTTGATCTCAATATTTAGTCTTCAGTCCTTCTACATTTTTTACATGGAGGAAAGAGGTGCCACTACTTTTCTAAATTCTAAGGGAATTTTACTCCTTACTCACATAGGCTTCTTCTTCTGAAGCAGCATGGAGATAGAACCTGACTTACTCATCCTTTCAAAATGCCTGCATCAAAGTCCACTGCAAAATTTGCTAAGGAAAATACAGTTACAGAAGAGAGGTATTACAATTCTCCTGACTGAAAATACTTAAAATAGAGAATGGAGCAGGAAAAGGGCTTTTTAGGAAGGAGTCACTTTTTAGGAAGTGACTAGATATTTAGTCAGTACAAAATTGCATTATTTAGAATAAAATACAGTTGAGGAAACCTGAAGTGACCTATAAAAGACAGTTGATTAAGTACCATGACACAAGTGGATACGCAACATTCACAAACACAAGGTAATACAGAAATTGCTAGCAAATAATGCCAGATTCTAAATCAACTGTAACAACTTAGAAGAGAGACCTGGATGATGCTGTGAAAACTATATAAGAACATCTATTTCCTGTACAATCCTGGAGAAAAAAAAAATAATGAGATACAAAACACACAGAAAACATGTAACCATAAGGTAAGTGGACAGTACAGCCTCCTCTGTAATAATCCATGTTCTTTTCACCCCATTTTAAAATGACAACAGGAATAGAAGCTGCTAGATGGATATGAATTGCCCCAGATAAATAAAATACAACCTTTTTTTTCCCTAAACATTTTAGTAAATCTCCAATTCAATGAAAGACTGTGTTATTTCTAATATGTGTCCTAAAATGAAGCAATGCATGGCTCAGCAAATTAAGAGCTTGATTGTCATCTTAGCTCAATGTCTAAGTTACTTAACTTTTCCTTACCTCAGTTTCCTAGCCTGTTTAAGGGGGTAAATCACTTTTGGATCTTTGGTTCAAAAACCCTTGGCAAAAACATGATGTTGTAATTATTACTAAAATATTAATAATCATTTGATTAGGCTAATTCTAGAAGTTCTTTGTAAATCCTTGCTTCAGTATAGATGAAAACATCATTTGTAACCAGACAACCATTTGAGTAAAAACCAATATAAATCAGCAAAAGCTATTCCAGTAACAGAAACTGTAGCTACATCATTAAGAACAATTTTAGCTGCTTAAGGCTTTCGTAATCACTTGCATTTTATTTTCAAACTTTTTTATTAGAACATTGACTAGTCATTATCCTAGCACAGATAATGTGGGACAGAATCAATGCCCTGTAGACTGTTTCCTCTGCTGCTTGTGATAAACACTGTCTAACAAGTTAGAAAAAATCTATTTTGATACTGCTTCCCAATTAGACCTGTTAAATGTTCTTTGAATGACTGAATTTGGTTTAGTTTTACACCTAGATATGTTGCTAAGCTAATATTTTTAATCAAAGAGTATTGCACAATTTCCAGTAGCTTTCTTACCAATTTTTCAAATTAAGCAAATCAAATTGTAATTGTTTTCTTAGGATTCAGTGCAAGTTATCACCCTCTACACACTTGGTAACTTTCGGAATTCTAGTCACACGTTCACAGCAGCAGCTGACCTAGATACATGCTTAGGAAATCATGTCATTAATATCATACAATGAAACAGTCCTTTTTACATGTGCTCATTATGGAGCATACCAAAATAAAGCAAGCAAATGTCAGCAACTAACACACCAGCCCCACTTCTTGTCATATGACAAAAGGCGATTTTCTTCACATTCATTTTGGAAGGATCCATGTCACTGAAATGCACTGTTTAATCAGTGGGGCTTCCACACATACCACAAACATGGACCACTCTGCCACATGCAACTCCTCTGCAAACATTTGCAAAGTCATTCTTTCACTTTAGACTTGACTGGTAAATTCCGATAGTGCTGTAACTAAGATACCCCAGTCAAAACAAATGCTATCTCAGATTACTTAAAGCACAGATTCGGAAATATTTTATTCTTGTTAAAGAGCGTCTTACATATGTAGTTAAAATAAAATAGCTAATCTACTTTTTCCTTCTACATTAGTGAAGTTTGGAAATGTTCATTCATTTTTGTTCAAGTTGACCTCTGTCCTTCCTTCTCTTACCCTTTCAGCCTATCTTCATGTTTGCATTATCTGTTTGCATTAAGCTTATAACCCTTTCCATTTGCAGATTCACATAATTGTCAACATAACCTGCCTCAAAGTTACGCATACTTCAGTTTAATGAAACTGTTTTCACATCTTAAGAGTCTGGGTCACCAATTGAAATGAGTATTAGAAAATGTAAGCAAGCATATAAAGATCTAGCTAATGGACCTGTCCCTAAGAAACAGGAATAAACCAACCAACTATAGTGTTCTCAAATTTCTCTCTTCTCTGTGGGTTATTAGGAGATAATATAATAATAATAATAATAATAAAAAACCTGAAGATATTAGGTTGTTTTATTAAAAAAACAAACTTCTGTGAAAGAAGTTATTAGATTTAGATGTGCAGTTTACCAGGACTGTTCTTATCTGTTCAGTGTACTGTGTTTAAAACCTACTGTTTCCATACCAGCTAAATTACTATTTCACTCACTACCATTGCTCCAGATTACACTGAACATGTTCTAATTTTTGCACTGAATTTTCACTGTTATTTCTGCTAGCAATCTTGCTGAATTATCTAAGGTATTATTAACACATAGAATTCAAGAACTATTGTTTTGGAAACCTGAAATTAATTATAGCTAAATCATCAAGTTCTTCTAACCAAGCAGAGGGTAAGGATATGCTGTACTGATTCCAAAGTAGTGCTGAGTGCCATAAGGAGCAATTTTAAACCAAGTAAAAATAAATAAATCAGCTGTGGAGTAGGACATAGAAGAGACCAAGTGCACCATTTCACAGAATCACAGAATGGGCAGGGTTGGAAGGGACCTCTGAAGATCATCTAGTCCAAACCCCCTGCCGAGCAGGATCACCTAGAGCACGGTGCGCAGGATGGCAACCAGGCGGGCTACGAATATCTCCAGAGAAGGAGACTCCACAACCTCTCTGGGCAACCTGTTCCAGTGCTCTGTCACCCTCACAGTAAAGAAATGCCCCCTCATGTTGAGCCAGAACTTCCTGTGTTTCAGTTTGTGCCCACTGCCTCTCGTCCTGTCGCGGGGCACACCTGAGAAGAGACCGGCTCCATCCTCTCAACACCCTCCCCTCAGATGTTTATATACATTAATGAGGTCTCCCCTCAGTCTTCTCTTTTCCAGGCTAAACAAGCCCAGCTCTTCCAGCCTGTCCTCGTACGACAGGTGCTCCAGTCCTCTAATCATCTTAGTAGCCCTCCTCTGAACTCACTCCAGTAGTTCAATGTCCCTCTTGTACTGGGGAGCCCAGAACTGGACACAATACTCCAGGTGTGGCCTCCCCAGGGTTGAATAGAGGGGGAGGACCACCTCCCTTGACCTGCTGCCAACACTCTTCAAAATGCAGCCCAGGATACCATTGGCCTTCTTGGCCACAAGGGCACATTGCTGACTCATGGTCAGCCTGCTGTCCACCAGGACTTCCAGGTCCCTCTCTCCAGAGCTGCACTCCAGCAGGTCGCTCCCCAGCCTGTACTGGTTCTTGGGGTTATTTGGGTATAAGAAGGCTTTATATGTAAGACTTTACATTGAGCATGGACAGAAATTTTCTTGTTTTACATGAAATGATTAAAGTTACACCAAAAATTTACTTTGAAAGGACAGAAAACCTGATTTCGCTGCCCTTATGTCAGACACTCTGGAATAAACTGCATTAAATCAAATCAAAGGTATTAACTCTTCCACAGACAGATAAGATGAAGAACCTTACAGGCTTAGTGTACATAAACAGCTCTTGAAATAATTTTCCATAGCAACTGATGGTTATTTTTACTATAAATAATTGCTTTCTGCTGAAAATTAAATATAGTGAAAAATGCAAACAGACTTTGTAGCCACTGATGACTACAAGATTCTTTGCAATCTGTTTCAGAAAGAGTTGACAAAAACTTCAGGGCAAAATGCAGAGAGGACCCTATTTTTAAAACAAGAAGCAATAGAAGAAACTTTAACAGATATCCCAGAGCTGAGTAGACCACGGCGGGGGGCATGCGCTTGTAGTCAAAACATTACTGGTTGATAGGAACAAAAATGAATTCATTTGAAATCAAAACTGCTGTATTTTATCATGGTAGCATTTCTTAAACAGTTAAAAGTGACACTATTCAGGTCAAAAAAGTTATGAACTACTGGATAGCCGCTATCAGT
This sequence comes from Chauna torquata, assembly GCA_013399475.1. Classification (NCBI taxonomy): domain Eukaryota; kingdom Metazoa; phylum Chordata; class Aves; order Anseriformes; family Anhimidae; genus Chauna; species Chauna torquata. The sequence continues at coordinate 125,888 of VXAL01013030.1, read as the reverse complement.
AACATTTTTGTTTTTTTCATTATGGCTGAACGGTAGAAGCTCCAATTACTGCATACAAATGTTTACATTAGTGTGAAAACTGCTAACTACCTTTAATTGCCAGCAGAAACTCATATGCTTTAGGGTAAAATGAGCAAGTATAAACACCTGTAGCCAATAAATAATGTAGTTGTCATTCTCATAATCTAGAGAAGTTGAACTGCTGCTGACTCAGCATGAGCAAAAATTAATTTGCTCTTCCAAAAGGTTTCAGGAAGCACTGTTTTAGAGACCACATACAACAAAGTATATAATAAATCCACAGGATAGGTTACTCTGTGTGTTATTTGCATTTTGAAAAATCAGTAACATCTAATATGAAGAAGAAAATCTCCAAGCCTAGCATAATAATTTTATGTCAACATCTAAATTTCTCCTGACACCAGCAACAAACCACACTGTGACACTTCAAAAATTACGTACCATGGTTTGATGTGGTTTTTGGATATATATTAGCAGACCAGTCTTGGAAGTTTATTTTCTAAATCTCTTTAGGAATCTGCACTGATCTCAGTCCCCAAAGAGGTCCTAGAGAAAAGATATGAATACACACACAAACACACACACACACAAATCCAGTATTATTCCAGAGCTGTTGGTTGTCTTCACTTTTTGAACAACACACATAATTCTGAGATCCTTTGTCAATAAAGGAACAATAACCTGAAGGAAGTGTTTCTGCTTTCTTTCAGGAGCAAATTAGGTCAAACCAATGAAGTAGACAGTGAAGCAGCCTGAGTTGGATCTTTAATTAGCAAACGGTTTATAGAATTAGCTCTGGTTTTTGTGTTTGCTTTTCCTCAGTTCTTTGGTTTATGGAAACTTGTGTTCACATGAGAATAAGATTACCAGTGAACTATTTGTGTGCCAGCAATTACACTGATTGCCCATGACATCCATATGATGGCAGTACTACCAATGTTGGGAGAGTCTAAATGTACCACAATGATTTCCAATTTAGCGATCATTTGTAGTGAAGGCAAATAAATTTAACATTCAGGACTATTCCTCCTCTTCTGCCACGGTCGTTTTAACAATGAGTAGCCAATTCACTGTCCAAAATGGATACTAAGTATGCTAAAACCAGCTAGCTACTGAAGTCAGCCAGCCTCATCAACAAGACAGAGCTGATGTCTTACCTCATGCTCAGCCGGAACATTTTTAAAGTCCATTTTTATGGATATAAATTTCCAGGCAGTTTTCACTCAGCACATTTGCTAATACTGACCATAAATTTAGCTTGATGCCGTTAATTTGCTAAGTTTTGTATTCTTGAAAAGTATTCTGCACTGCAGAATTTACTGCTTTCCCTAAGACCTTCAGTTTCTGCTACTCAGATGAGCTCTGGCTCTACTGCTGATTAAACATATTGCTAATGTTTCAGCTGACATATTTTCTTGGGCTATGAAGGCATGCGTGTATGCGTCTCAGTGGTGATGATTTGTGAATACTTAAACTGATCCACTTGCATAGTAGTGAAAAAACTGTTCAAATGTAAATTATGAAGCATCAGTAGCAAAAGCTTGACAATATTATGACATTAAAAAAGGCAAAAGAACGCAGGACAAAAAATTCATCTCTAAAATGACAAATTTTGAAAAAGATGAAAATCACATGTACTGATAAAGGCTAAGAAAGAAAGCAAGAAAAAACAGAGTAGGGAAGAAGCAAAAATGGAGCTCGATCTTGTTATATTAATAAAAATATAACATGAAATTATAAAGACTGATAAGGAGATTCAAAATGATTAGGACAAAGATATCATTTTAGACTATTAAACAAGTGCAGAAAAGCCAAAAGAATCCTTCAAATGGATTTACTAAGGCAGAACAGTCATTAGGAAAACTAAAACAATGAATGGTTAAAAAAAAAGCAGGACTAAAGTACAAACATATGCTCAATAATCATTACATTCTTATTAAAAAAAATAAACAAGAATGGTTGGAAAAGACACCTCACACAGGTAGAAAAGAAGAAGGGATCAGTAGCAATACATCAAGGTGATACACTGCATTGCTGAGTATACATAAATAGAAGGTCATGTTTTAGATATTTCTGCAGATGAACATGAAATGGCATACAAAACAATTGTAATCATTTCAGAGCAGGCATTTAGACAACAACTCGAATTATTACACTATAGAAGAAAATAACACACACACAAAACATCAACAACACAACACAAAACAGAAAGAAAGAAATACATTCTAAAACCTTTGACAGAGGTTCCAGCAGAGATTCCAAGCAGAGATTTGGGCTCAAAAGACTGAAATATCCTTTTCTTTCAGAGGTAGTTGGCATATGCTGAACAACATAATAGAAACATCTTTCTGCCACTACTTACCACTGCTAGGTAACATACTTTAAATCTCTGGGGTTAGCAGGTTGTCACAAGCCCTATGTTACCAGGAGTATTTTATTCTTGAAGACACTCTCTGGAAGTTAAACAAGATACTCCAATCAAGTAGAAAAGTTTGTGAAAGTTAATATTCAATTTCTCTTTTTCTACTGATTTTTAAAATCTTTATTGAAATAATAGACAAATCACATAATTCTTGGAGAGACCACATATATTCCAGCTGGATCAGGAATAATGTTGGATTTTGATTAGATTTTATTTTGTTAGCAGTCCTTGTGCCAGTGTTTGGCACAATTTGTGGATGTTCAATGTTAGCAACAACACTGAAATGACCAAATTCCATATCCAGCTGGTCACCTTACCTTAAAGGATCTTTCCATTCTTACATAAGCGTTATTTCCTTTTACTATTTATATGATCTTGAAAAGTCAATACAAACTCTGCTCAAGGAGATAACTCCTCTTGTGCTCCCCATTCACTCAGCTCTGCAGGGCTTCACAGCAGGTTTTTCTTTTTTCTTTTTTTTTTAAATTATGTATATTGAATTCCATTGCAGAAGCCATTCAAAGGTTTTAACAATTACAATTTATCTATAAAAGCTGGATGGCATCATAACCTCTACTACCATCAATGTGATATCTTTGAATGGATTTGGTTTTAGAGATACTTCTGGTGGTGCTAAAAAAAAAAAAAAAGATAAATAAAAAAATAAATCCATGGCCATGAACATTTCAATTGGAGTTCTTAAAGTTAAATTATTTTTCCAAAAGCGTGCAAGTTTCTTGGAGGTGTTCAAAAGTTTTCTACAAACAGCTTGTCCTCCATTCAGTTAAATTAACCCGTTCCTGTTTTTGGCTAGCTCTCCCCTCTGCTTAAAGACATTACCTACTGAGGACAACAGAAATTGGTAAATTTAAACTGAAACTGTTCAGAAGTCTCTCAGTTAGCATCCTGTAACATAAAATTGAGAGTCAAAGCTGAATCCAAAACAAATATAGCTCAATTAGGGACTTTAATTCCTATATTTTATAGTGAAACAGTTTTTTTTTTTTTTTTTTAAATTATCTTTCAAGTACATTATAATGAAACAAGTTCTTACAAGCTTTTTCCTTGTCAGTGCCAACCTGATACACTATGGAGTCTACAGAGATTAAAGATGAACTTAACCGCTATATAACCTAGAATTTCTGAACTTCAGGGAGGTGTGAATGTGAGTTTGGTATACCTTGCTCTATAATAAGCCAGCTACACACCAGACTCTACTCTGGCTAGGAATATTTGTAATTGAGGAGAATCGTCAGGGTCAGGGCAACTGTAACAGTGGAAGACAATCATAAAAGATATTCTCATATAAGTGCACATTTGCTAAACACGTCCTTTAAAAAGGCAAATGTACAGGTACTCCTGTATCAAAGTAAACTGTAACTTTCTAGACAATATTATCCAACTGAGAAAATTCTTATTCATGTGTGTTAATTCCAAAGTATTTTAAAAGACCAAGCATAAGATTCATTATGGAGCAAACATCTGAAATACATTGTATCTTAATTGAATATTTGTTAAATTCATATTGTATAGTACAATTTTATGCATTATCAATTGGCAAGTGGACCAGATTAACACTGAACCCCTAAAAGCTTCAAGTGGAACATAAATGTTGTAGCCTATACACATTTCAAGAGCAAAGTGATTTACGAGCAATGCTGAGCCTGTTGCATGTTCTGGCATATCTTTTTCACATTACTTCCATGTGCAAAACAAGCACACAATCCCATGCACCCATCTACACACACAGTTAGAACAACCTAAGACCAAATAAAAATATATCTCATCCAAAGTGCAAAGAGAACCTTAACCACATATTCTAGAGTAAGTGACATTTTACTTAGTACTTTGGATTATTTTTTTTTAATTCTCTAGGCGCTAATAAAAATCCTCACCAGAGCTTTTCCAAACTCTTACTGTATATGCAAGTTTATTGTATGAAAATCTTTATAATACTGTTCTCAAGATCCACAGGATACAGATGAGCATCAGATATTGCTCTATAAGGTAACCTTGGTTTCTCTGTGACACAAGTATTTGTAACAGAACTGACTTTGAGGGAATTAAAGGGAAGAAAAGAATTAAACACCACAGAGGCAGGAAGAATGCACAAATCCAGAGCAGATTTAGTCTGAGATAGCTTTTACAAATTGAATTAACACAGTTTAACTGTACTCTTTATAAGTAACTCACTGTATACGGAGTTACTCTCCTATAAAGCATTCAAGAACAGAACACCAACTTGGTCTTGTGATCTGAGACAAATTCAAGATTGACGCCTCCTCTCAATGTCTAGAAACAGCAAGAACAACAAAAACAATCACTCCACCTTTTAAAGAAAATTAGCATATACACTCACATTTTATTTCACCTTAAAAAGGGCAACAAAAATCTCATAAATCAGGAAATAATGCATTACATTAGCAGTTAACAGTGCTAACTGCAACTTAGTTTTCTTTGAACACACAGGTGCATCTGATTTTTAGTAAAAACAACAGAAAAAAATTTCAAAATCCATTCCATCTGTAGCTTGGCTTCCAGTATTTTATTTCAGTTTTTTGATCATGTCTATCAAATAACTTTTTTTCCTTTGTAAACCTGTATTAGAACAATTTGATGTTGGTACCGTACTTTATTCACATGAAAACATCAAGCCAGGCAAGTAAGCAACAAAAATAAAGAAATAAGATGGAATTTATATGTTAGTAGGCATCTTGCTTCTCTGATGTTGCATTGTCTGCAAAAATATAGAGCCAGATTAATGACAGATATGAGAAAATATTTTTCATGTATACAGTTTTAACCAATAAAAACCACAGTATTCAAAGTATTTCTAGTGCTCATTTCTATATTAATAAAATAGCAAGCGTAGCTATTTAGCACTTTTCGATATTATTTGTTAATATCTTCCCTGCACATGTTTTCATTTAGTAGTTTCAGGATATGGTTCTGTGTATGGATATAACAGCAATAATGTAAAGTGACACAGACACTTGCATCATGAAATAGGGGAGGAAAATGACAATACTGCTACAACTAAATTGCAATCCCAACACCCGCAATAACCCACGGGAGTCCTAAGCAGTTACAAAAAAACTAGCTAAAGCTAGTTTTAGCTAAAGGCTAAAGCCTTTAGTGCTGTTCTCACCTGTGGCAGGGGCTGAATCAGTCCCTTAAAAAACGAAGCCTAATAGCAATTTTGTCCAAGCATTCATACTGCAACACCACTTCATTTATCTCAGCCTGTACGATATGTGTAATGTGTAATGCATTCCATTTATATTTGTGACTCAGTGTTGGGACTGTGCATCAATGACTGTTTTCTGACTACAGGTAGCTGACTTGTTTTGCATGTGATTTTTGGTTGACACATATTGTTTGTGATTATTGATGTTAAGCAGGCTGTAGCTGCCTGTATTGCAACACTACATATTTATCTTTCCCACTGTAGATAACAAGATTCTCCATTTACCAACATGTTCTGTCCTCCTGACATGGAGAACTGAAACATGAGATAACAGAGCAAGAGCTGAAATTCACACTGTTCTCTGAAGTGACCCAAGTTCACAAAGTGGTGTTGACACTGGAGCCACTGCATCCTGCCACTGCATGTTCTTCTGCAAACATGTGATTTCTGTTCCCCCCCTCAATATGATCTGTTCTTTATTTCATCTTAGGTTCTTCCCTGTTGAGAACCACTGTTCACCATGTTTGAAATCACATAAGGCAGACAAGGCACTGCAAAAAAACAACTTTCTCTTAGATTCCATAAACATCACCGTGGCTCGACAGCAACAGCCTCTCCTACCTGACACAGGAGAGGACAGAAGATGTGGAAAGCAAAGCATTTAATACATTTAAACAGGCATGTAAATGACAAAAAAAAAGTTTCCCTGTTCACCAAAGAAATATATTCCAAGTGGTACCCATAATGAAAAAGCTCTTGGAGCCCAAAGTGCTAGTGCAGAAAGTGAACATCTTCCATCTGTAGTCAAATAACCCCATTCATGTCTAGTATTCCTTAACTGTACATATGGAAGAGCACTCTGTACTCTTAAGCCTCTCAGATACACCCCCCCACACACACACTTTTTGTCATTTGCAATATTACATCCAAAAAAGACCAAGTTTGCTTCTCTCAACATGAGCGATTAAGTTCTAGAGAATTCTTTGTTTGTCCTCTGTTTTTTAAACCTAGAGACTGCAGTCAGCAGTCAGATCATGTTTTCAAGCTTTTTTTTTTTTTTGAATGTCCAGAAACATTTACTATGCATAAACTGAGATTCTTTTTCAAGTATCTTAATACTCAGTGCTTCTAAAAAAATCAGGATAAAGCCAAAAGAAACGTAGCATTAAAGTGACTAGCATTTCCCCTCATTCTAACAGTGCCATGTTTGAGACAGCCTCAGCCAGTTTACTCCTAGCTATCTGGTGCTATCTGAAACACTCTATACAGTGCTTCCGCACAATTCAGCCATGACTATATCTCCAGTTTCATTGTTACTTGCACACATTTTTATACATCTTTCCTACCTGTTTCTTTCTATCCACCATTTTTGTTTGTTTTCTGTACTTCTTTCTGTTCTTCTACTCTTAAAGGAGTATTCCACATCCTATTACTCACTGTCTCCTCTCCACTTTAAATTCAAAGAATCCCGTTTTCACTGTAAAATCTCTACACTAATCTTTACAGCACAAGGCACTAACATAATCCATTACTTACAAACTATTTTTGACATGCAGAGGTGAGAGCAAGAAAATTCAATTCTGACATCTGTGTGCTTTACTGCATCTTATCACTTCACTTTTGGTTTGCCAGCAGTATTAATTTGATTGTGCTTCATGAAAAGACTTTCTTTTTAAAAACACATTTTGTGTTTTCTGTTGTGCAGCAAGTATAGAACACTAGCTAAAATTTAAATAGTTCTATAATTTTATACCTTTTATATAGGTATGAGCTACTTAATGGGTCAAAGAACAAAAGGGAATTCCCCCACCCCCCATATAAAACAAAGCATTGAATATATTTATAATTATTTCTGTTTAAAAACAATATTCTATGCATTGACCTCAAGACAGAAGCTAGAAGTTCACAAGCACATAATATTTGGAAACAACTTTATTTAATGGCTTCATTGTCCTTAGATCAAAATTAAACTTACAGTATATTGTATTTATTCGATCCTTTGTAGTTCTGTGCATTTTTACAGATGTTCCCAACTCACAGTAGAAAATTCATTCTATGGAGCCAAAAAAAAAAAGTAATCTAGAGCTGCAGTTTAAAACTCCTCTAAAAACAAGGAAAATAACGGCCCACTTGGAAAGTATCCCTGGTACAATTCATCAAACACTGGTCAAAGATAACAGCATATGCATAGAATCTCAAATAGGAGACAGAGAGGACCAGCTGCATAAGTTAGCTACATTCCTTACAAAAAATGCTCCATGGGCACAGGCAGTAATCAAATAAAAATTGATATTTGTTTATTCATGGCTGAAAAACAGAGCAGGGATGACAAACATGATCTTTAGGTCAGGTTGACCAAAAGAGCTAACATTTTTTGCAATGGTGTAAATTATATTTCATTCAGTGCACATAAATACATTTGTTTGCATACATATTTGTAAGACGGACAAAATCAACATTAAAGCACAATGAACAATAAAGTTCTGTTTACAGCATATTCTCATCCTTCCTTTATGGTTAAGGGGTACTCCAATGAAAGGTAACTGATTTCAGCATACATGAAAACACACCTCTTTTTCCTTTCCTTTAATTTCTAGCAGAGCATCTTTAAAAAGGGCAGTGAAGGCATCCTTCCACATTCAAATACTTCTGGAAATTATTAGCTGAAATATTTGCTTAAAAATCCAAGAACTGATCTCTCATTCTGCCACCAAAAAACAACCCAAAACAAAACAAAAATGTCTAGAAATAACCAATTAAAAATTAAAAATAAGAAAGCATGGATTTGGTATAACAAACTGGATTTGGTCTAACAGGAAATGGAAGTGACGTTTATGTGTTTGCTACTCTAAGATGCAACTTTGGCAGGGAAAATGCTAAGCTTCTTCAAACACTGAAAACAGAAGAGAATTATGGCAGATTTAATCAAAAACTAGTAAAACAGCAATGATAACAGGAAGACCTGACTTCAGTTTTATATCTTTATTTTGGGCAGGTACTATTTACTTGATTCTTCCTTTCAAAGTCCATTTTTCTGAGTACCCATACTGTCAATCAATAGCTTTGTCATTTTTCACATGTAGTAACTGTCATGTCATGAATCTTTCAACTCTCCTAATTTTAGCATGATAACCACTTACTTTCACTGTTTCTAACTGCGTAAATATACTTTAAGAAATTTTACAAAAGAAGTGGGGGATGGAAGATTTCCTTTTTCACTGTTACCTAAGAAACCACATGGATCTGGGCACATGATGAGCATGCTACCATCTTATTATGGATAACTTTATGTTCTGTTGACACTGTGATCTAATTCAGAATGCATTTTGAGACTGGAAGACTTACCTTGATGAAAATAAACTACAAAAGTCACCACAGATGTTACTTATCATTGAGAGAGAAATACGACGCAGTGCAGGAGTTCATGCCACTGTCTACTACTAAAATGGGAATGGGCACATACAGTATTAAGTCACATGTCCTTCTGTATAACGTACATAGCTGTAAGAATCACTATTTTATTTTTTTTCTACTGCTTAAGAATTGAGGTGGTCAAAGCAGTTTTGTATATTCTCCAGTAACGAACACTTTCATAGACACTACAAATTGACTCGAGCACATAAAGTTAAACCAGGTTTAAATCTATAACAAAATATCCACTTGAATAGGCAGCCACTGCTGCTAGCTGAAGTCTTGTCAATGCATAGGCAAAACTGAGCTTCGTTGCTCCAGAAATAAGGAACCGAGGCTTAGCGAGGGAAGGGCAGCTCTTTTTACAGGAAGGGATGTGAGAGAATGGATAAGACAGGAACAGAGAACTGCAGTCTGACTTGTCCTTACTGTCATCAATGCAAACAGAGGGTTTAAGCACAGCTACTGCTCCTCAGAGATGCAGCCATCCCCACCACTGTAAAAAGGCTCCTCTCCTACATGTTGACCTTTCCCTCCACAGCAGAAGCAGCTCAGCTCTCTAGAGTTCTAATGCAGCCAAATTAGTGAGAAAAACCATTCTGTTGCCCTGGGCAACTGCATGCACGACTTTTTTTTTTGTAAACATGAAACTTTCTGTAATGCTCTTTTCTGTTTGTACAGGTTATACAGTGCAGACAGATTCTTGAAGTCTCACCATTAAATAGTATTTCTCACTAGCATCCATTTAACAAAGATCCCAATGATATACAAGATCCTGTTCTGCTTACAGACAAATTCCCTTCTGCAGACCTTTATCATATTTTAGAAACTGTCCATTCATCTGAGCTCATAATTAAAGTTTCTATTCAATACTTATTTTCATACAGTTTTCAATATTTAGATATTAATAGCTTTATATAGTTTTTTTTTCAATAGTTCTTTACTTCTGCACCCACCCCCCCACCTTCTCCCCCTCACCCCTTAGTAAATAAGTCATGGGAAGAAAAAATATTTTCCCTTTCAAGCAAGCATTTCAAGCTCAGCTGTCACATAATAAAATATTTCATCATATTTGACTACATTAAGGATATAACTTTCAATGTATATCCTCACTTCCACAATTTCTGAATATATATATGCATGTTGAAATTGAGCAAGTGTGACATGGTTCTTCGTTCCCTTGGGAACAATATTCAGAGCTCATTTGAGTTGTGACCTGCTTATGCTGCCAGGGAGTATTAGTATTTTTGTTGGATCTCTAGAATAGAGATACATAGTGAAGGACAAAGGCAGAAAATAAGACCCCTTTAACTTCACAGTTGAAAAACAGATGAGATACTGCTGTATTTCAGAATACACAGCATTGTCTTTTCATAGAATCTGCCCAATTTTGTAAGGCTTACTGGAGAGATTATCCATTTTCATAGTAAAATATTTTAGATGAACTGTGCACGGAGAACCTACAGCTGTCCACAACACAACTTATGGTCTGAAATGTCTAAAAATGCTACATAAGAACAAAAGAATGCAAATTAACTTCAGAAATAATTTTGCAAAATGGATGGCCATTCAAAATGGAATACATTCACAAGTTCTATAATACTGCCTTTTTTTTTTTTCCTGGTAACATCACCTGACAGAGTTATAAAGATTATGTATTACATTAAATGGCTCAGTTAATTTGTTTACAACACAGGACTATGTATAATTTTGCCCATGGACTGGGCCCTATGAATTACTTTAGCACAAACAGTATTTAGATATCCTTTCCTCATCTAAAACTGACTTCCATATTTGACTTATAACTTTGCAGTCCATCAGTAATGCAAAATCCATCTGCCTACATATATTTCATATGTACGCTAGGATCAGGCTCTCTTTTCAAGAATACTTTTTACTCACACTCCTTTCCTATCAGTTCAAGTAGACATCAAGCTAGTGAATACTTTTCCATATCCCTTCTTCACATTACTGTGGGTTATATTCCCCCTCCTCAAGTCCTTTCCTCATGCTTATGGAAGAAATGGCATGTGCATGTGGTGTACATCTGCAACTGGCACTTCATTACAACATACATCCTGTCTCATTATTCTGTCTTGATACCCCACTGATTAGTACAGTGCTCATGAGAGTTGATATTAACTGTGTGTATGCATCTATTATTAAGACACATACATGGTTTCAGTTAGCATAATTTGATATATTTACTCCCTCAAGTATTTATCTTAATAAAAAATTCTGAAGTAACTAACTCTGTTTTACAAGTGGGAAACTTGTAATTGCTTGTGTGACAAAAACGTCATTTCAAGGCCTCTTAATAGTAGACAAGTTGTGTTTGGGAACGTTTGGATCCAGAGGAAGGCAAAGCTGGTAAAAGGGCTGGAAGGCATGTCCTATAAGGAGAGGCTGAGGACATTTGGGTTGTCTAGTCTGAGAAAAGGAGGCCAAGAGGCAACCTCATTGCTCTCCGCTGCTTCCTGAGGAGGGGAAGAGGAGAGGCAGGCACTGCTCTCTGCTCCCTGGGAACCGCTGACAGGACATGCGGGAACAGCACAAAGCTGCACCAGTGAAGGTTCAGAATGGGCATTAGGAAAAAGTTCTTTACTGTGAGGATGGGTTAAACACAGGAACAGGCTTCCTAGTGAGGTGGTTGATGCCCCATGCCTGTCAGTGTTCAAGAGGCATTTGGACAATGCCCTCAATATGCTTTAACTTTTGGTTAGCTCTGAAGAGGTCAGGTGGTTGGACTTGATGACCTTTGAAGGTCCCTTCCAACTGAACTATTCTACTATCATGCACACGGTCACAAGATCACTGAAATATCTGGGAATTAAAAGGTAGGCTTTCAAGTTCAAAATTTCTGCTTCTAGAATCTCCTTTACGCCATCAAGACAAAACATACAGACATTATGCAATTTCATCTATGAGATAAAATGTTTTCTTCTATAAATTATGAGCTGCAGCTTACTGAAACTTTCTTCAGTTATTATCTATTTCTGAAACCAGCTAACAGGTCTGAAAAACTGTTCAGACACTCTGGTTTACATACAAAGGAGTTTTCATGCATAGCAGATAATCAATATTTTTCTGTTAACACAGTTCAATTTTTAATTGTGTACTAAATCATCTTGAACTTATTGAACTGCCTTATATTACAAGTTTGAGACTATTGTATTCAAACATGAAAATAAGTTAAGGACAAAGAAGAACTGCAAATATAAGATGTGTTGCTTTCAGTTTCCAAAACAATTTTACATTTGCCCTTTCCTGTCTCTCCACCTCCCCCCCACCCCCAAAAAGCAGCACAGAACTTTTTCCTCCTGAATAGAAATAATTTATAATTGTTTTGTTTAATCTTATTGTTGTGCCACCTTGGCTTCTATTATGCAATACATTTTCTGGAGCAAGACAAAAAATGTCTTTAAAGCTCAACATGTTAATGAATAAACTGTTTTCAGCTTTAGGTCTGTGCTAAATGAAGCTACATAAAATTGTTAAAACATACCCATAAAAACAGCAGCAACTGCGATATGTTCAAAATGAAGATTTTTTTTTTTTAATTTTATGAACCCCAAAAAGTTTGCATTATCGTCTGACCTTAAGCACATTCCTGCCATAAATTGAAGATGTGCCAAGTCAGCTCCAAACACATTTTGTAGTCAAATAACAACGAGAAGTAGTAGTACACTGTGAGACAATAGCAGCAAGACATTAACATGTTAGACACAGTTGCTAACATTGGCCAGTAAGGCATACCCTCTCCAAGGACTGAGGATTATAAGCAAATCAGATTTATCTACCCATTATGTAATGGTTTCCTATGTTCACTGGAAGAAAGGAAGACTGCTCAGAGAAACCATGTGATAAAGAATGGGGTAATGCAAGACGTAACAGGCTCGTGGAAAAGCACAAAGAAAGAACAGATAACGAGGGAGAAAGGTTCAAACTGAGCATAATATAACAAAATATTTACAATGTTAGCATGGAAAACTTCTCAAGATAGTAACTTGTTGGTCATGTGTCTTTTTGAAAAAAGATCTACAAATGTCAAGTTATTAAAAAAGCTAATGCAGGCTTTCAAAAATCACTACAAATCAAGCGGTAATCTTTCTGGAGAAAGAGATGTCTCACAGCTATCTGCACTGTGAGGACTTAAAAAGTTTCATGATACTGTACATAAGTAATAAACCTGTAGTCTTTTCTGTTAATGCCAATTTAAGTTCTTTATAAGGTGGGGGGGATTTAAAAGAGAAAGGAAGCAAAAGAATATCACACATTTGTGCCCTTCCATACGTAGGAATGTAACATTGTGTGTTCTCATTTTTCCAGAGGAGTCTAGCACCTTTGTAGCAGCAAGGGCACATATTGCCTCTGTGCCTATTTAGTCCTTTTTAGTACAGAGTTATATATAACAAGGTTCTGCAAGTGTGACATACACAGAATATTTGTGTCTTATTTCAGGGGAGAAGGGGGTTAATGAAAGAACAGTCAACCTCAGGCTGAAAAAAGTCAGACTGATAAACATGCAGAATAATTCTATAAATATAAATATATATA
>VXAL01013030.1:51966-71172 GCA_013399475.1 Chauna torquata | reverse complement strand
CTGCAGCCTCCTTCAGGCCAGATCCACCTGCTCCACCGTGGTCTCCTCCACGGGTTGCAGAGTGGAGATCTGCTCCGCCGTGGTACCCCATGGGCTGCAGGGGGACAGCCTGCTCCACCATGGTCCTCACCACAGGCTGCAGGGGAACTTCTGCTCCGGCGCCTGGAGCACCTCCTCCCCCTCCTTCTTCACTGACCTTGGTGTCTGCAGGACTGTTCCTCACTCCTCTCACTCCCAGCTGCTGTTGCGCAGCAGTTTTTTCCCCTTCTTAAATATGCTCTCACAGAGGCGCAAACAACATCGCTCATTGGTTCAGGTCTGGCCAGCGGTGCGTCCCTTTTGGAGCCGGCTGGAGCTGGCTCTTACCTGACACGGGGCAGCTTTTGGAATCTTCTCACAGAAGCCACTCCTGTGGCCCCCCTGCTACCAAACCTTTACCACGTAAACCCAATACAAACATATAAAATATATGACACAACATGTTTATTGCCAGTGACAGTATATCAGACCCAATGCACACAGGTGTCAAATTTGATTGGCATTAGTTAACAATGCCCTGCTTTTCAGACAAAAATAACCAAATGCAAATGCTTTATTTTTCACCCCACAATCATTTTGTAGTGTCTATTAAGCATTAAAACTGAACACAACCACAGTTCTGTAATTCCTAGAAATATGCAGAAGCAGCTCCTGAATAGAAATTATGTTGTATCACTAAGCAGTTCACATTTTTATGTATTCCTTAGCGAATTTTCAATACAGGCTTCTGTTATCAGAGTGGCAACTCGCATCTTTTGTTTTGTCTCTAACAACCTGCCAAGATAACTAAACCAACAACTCTGCATGTCTCAGTGACTACAGAATCTCCTGGACAAACATCAGAAGAATGGCATGGCTGCAACTCATGCCTCTTTAAAGATGCGGAGAAAATCTTCAACACCAGATGTCCAGTTAATCCAGCCTCAAAGGCAAGGGAAAAAAGAAAAAAAAAAAGAGGACTGCTGAACAGATACATTTATTTAAGACCAAATCCTCAACAAAATAAATGCAAAAAGTATTTGAATATTGCAGCCTTCTTTTTGCCTCTCTTGGTCCTCACTGAAATAACCTGCAGCTTGTTATGAGGGTGTCCACACAGCAACATGATTCTACTGTAAATCTGCATTGTTATTTCACCACATTTAAAGGGGTTCCCCTGCTAAATAAGTTACATACAGTCCAAATACACCACCTGCATAAACTACGAAGTTTAACCTATGAATCAATTTAGACACTGGAACCTCTCTTTAGAAGTATCAAGCAAGCAAATTTCCATTGATAGACATGCATAAGTTTCAAACCATCTCATCTGGTCAGGGCTCTAGTTTACACCTAAGCACAAGAAAATTCTTGCACCATTGCTTCCTCCCACGTGAGGAGATCAAATATTATTAAAAAAATAGTATTTGTCAAATATCAGAGAATAAGAATTTGGCTGAACAGATGGAGTTTTGTATAGATAATCAGGGCATGGGGAAGGAAACATTTGGAAAGTGTCTGCTAGCATGTCTCTGTCCAACATCCCAGTTGAAGATATTCGCCCAATACAGAGGATATCTATTTTCAGTTTCTCTGACTCATCTAAAACATATTTTGACTCAGTTCTTTCATGCTTAGGTCATTATGCAAGAATAAGTCCACTGGATTTTCAAGAGTTTCTTGAACAGTCCTGTTGAAACTGTTTTGCTCTGCATAATTACCCGCAGTTAAGAATTTGCCCCACCCGCCTTTTCCCAAACTTCTCGGCACTTAGTAGTGGCTACTTTAGGCAGCTCCCACTCAGACCGTTGGCTTCTGCCAATTCCATATGTGGAATACAACACACTAAATATTTTATGGCAGCACTATTTCTTAATTCAAGATGATATATTCTTCTAGCACTAAGCAATAACACTGCAACTTGAAATCATATTTGTCAGTTCACTGTATAAAACAAGTACAAGGCAACTCACCTTTCTCCGTCAAAGTCTGAAAAAAACATGTAGTTGAATTGTTTGGAACATGCCCTTCATGCAGTGCGAAAGGACACTTAACATATGCAGTGTTAAATAAGTACATTACAAGATGTACAGATTTTAAAGACAGGAAAAACCTAGCCTCACTGTAGAGTCTGAACTTGATATCATGAGATTGAAAAGAACACTGAGGAACCTTTTTTGTGTGTTTGGATTTTTTCTTTAAAGCCAATACCAAGCTTCAGTAGTTGGATATTGGTCAAAGCTCTCATCTATATATATCTATATATATCTATTTATAAATTAATTATAAATTAATATATTTATAAATATTTATATCTATTTATAAATATCATCTATAGTATTTATATATAAAAAAAAATATGCAAGATTATCCTGTCCCTCTGTATATGATTGTCTAAAGTAATATGAAAAAGACAAAGCATATGCTTACTGAAAATTTCAGAAGAACAAATACTGGTGGAAATGGAAGGTCCAAATAGGATAATCCTCTACTGTCTGACTTTCAGTCCAGGACCGACAGTCAGAAAGACTAAACTGATTTTAAGCTGCTTTTGCATCTTCTTTATTCTGACATCCAAACACCCCACTACAGACTACAAGATTTAAATTGTCTGTACAAAGCTGTTAGGGTTCACAGACTCTTTTGAAAGATAGGCATATTTGCTCAAATCGAACAGCAAACTACAGCTCCTAGACCAAGACTGCTTAGGTGTCTTCATGTAGCACTTCCTTTCTAGGCAGTGCAGAGCATCACAGGCTACTCTAGAAACTCTACCGCTACTTAGAACGACATCGCAAGGGAGCTATCTTCACAATAGCTATCTTCACTAAGCTCCTAATGACCTTCCTCCATAATGCATATGAGGAGTTCTAGTGCCCTCAGAGTCATAGCAAATGTTTTCCTTATAAGGAGGGAAAAAAGTATTGCAGATTTCACACTTTGAAGAGAAAGTAAGGTATAATTCTTACTTCCAAACTAGTATCATATGGTAGGTGATATTTAGGAAGAAGTTTTGAAAGCAAACAAACACATTATTTCAATATTTACAATAAAACATTATTATTTCTACTGTTTTCTAGGACAGGCCTTTGCTGCAAAGCCACAAAGTCTTGTGGCTTTTTTTTTTTTTTTCCAATTGGTTGGAAACAGAAGTGCTGAGGTACTAACAAGCTAACTCCTGTTCTTAGCCCTGCCATCAGGGTGGTTCCAAATAATGTTTATCATTATGGTGATAGGTGCTTTATATAAGTACATATGTATATATAAAATTTGCTTTCCAGGACAGTATTTCTACTGTTTTCCAGGACAGACACTTATGCTTTGTCCATTTAATAGACTAGTCAGAAGACTAGTCAGAAATTAAATAGATTTTCATCGATGCAAGTTGCTCAGTGGCTTTATGGTAACAGCAAAAAAAGTTTGAGTGCTTTGATGGCAAAATGATATACTTCTGAATCAGTGTGTCCTAAAGGCCCTATTAAGCAATAAATGATTTTTCACTGTTCTGAACTTCTTTAACAAGTCTTTCATCTGTTATTTCACAGACACTAGTAAAGTCAGAAAAATACATTGGGAAAAGTTGCGGAGTCAGATCATCTGCATATACAATATATTCCCTTGATCTTCTCAATGATAACAGGACAGAAAGGAAAACACTAATGCAGAGCAAATCCTTGCTCTGATCACAACAAAAATTGAGAACAGTGGAACAGCAATTCTGATTTTAAGAACTATACCATAACTGCATCTAAAATAAAAAGATAAACTACAGTTTCATTACAGCAAGACATATCCATTAATGTTCCATAGGTCAGCATCTCCTGATGCAGGCACTAATATCTTAAATCTTTAAGGCCACAAACATAACAAAGAAGTGGTATTCACTTTCTTTCAAGCTTGAAGATGTCTTTCTAGAGGACAAATGATACATGGTGCACTAATTTTAACAGTAAACTCTGCTTAATATTTTGTCAATTTAAACAGCACACTTTCCAAAATAAGAAAAATTTACGAAATTTTATGTAGAAGATAATAAAATCAATGACAAAGAATGCTTTGGTCAGGAAAAAGAAGAAAGATATTAAAAGTTTTGTTTTGTTGTTTTACTGTTTGTTTTAAATATGGTCTTAATTTGAAGGAGACTGTTGGTTTAAAATGTGTTTTTCCTCACCTTTTAATGCTGCCACTTAGACATTTTTTGTTGAACACTTCTCAGAAATCCCTGCTGTGTGCCCATTTGAAATATTGCAAGTTTCAACTGCATCCTTACATGTGGATTTTAAAGATAATTAGATTTTTAAAAAGGCCTAGATTCAGTAGTGTATTTAAGCAACCAAATGATCATACTGTTAGAATTAACTTTTGTAGCTGGAAGATGCATCTCATGGGAAAGCTTAACAGAATATATTATTTGATAATCATTATTCAAACATATTGTACAGAAGTATAAGACTATCTGATCAACTACTGTGGAAAAAAAGTCTTCAGTATTAACTCCTTTGTTGGTGCACACCTGTGTAAACTGTAATGTTACGGGACACATGCATTACTTCCAACAAAAATACTATAAGCCAAATGCAGATTGCAGACAGCTTGTATTGCATAACTACTATGCACAAGACTTGTATGTTTCACAGGAAAAAGAAAAAATCCAACTCTTTACACACGCAAAAATATATATAGAATACAATACACATATTGCTCCCTGAGACATGAAAAACAGCATCCTACAAATCCATTCCAAACCAATCCCCTGGAAAACATTTCTATTTCAAGGGACTGGTGCACAAAGCTGCTCCTTTTATTTTATGACAACTGTGCTATTTAATGCTTTTACAGTCTTGTAGTTCTGCTGATGTCATCAAACTAATCAGTCATAAAACTATTCTCTAGGATATCTACCATCATGGCAATGTCAAAGTGAGCTACACTCATCTAGGTACTGTGATCTAAATATCAAACTATGACCGATTAAATGCTTACTGTGACAAAGTAAATGGACACACAATTATTTGTTCCACAATGGTTATGTAATTTCTAAAACCGAGCAAAGGAAATGCTACCTTTGTTCTGGCAGTGAGATTTAGATATGGCAACGGGATAAATATAGTCCAACACAGTATATCATGTTTTCCTGTCTAATATATTTGGATGTATGTTATGTGCATGCGTATACTATTGAAAGAATACACAGGTGATCATATGCATCTCTGTCAAACATGTGTGAGTATAAATACACCACAAAATATAACCAAATTCTGAGGAAATTTTACACTGAAAACACAGAATCAGACTGCTAGAAATCTATGTGTTCATTAACTTTGGTTTTTTTTTTGGGGGGGGGGAAGATGTGGCAGAGGGGAAATAAAGTGTAAACAGGAGCTTGCCACTAATATAACCCTGTAAAACCATTTAAAAGTTGTTTAAAAAAGCTTGATGAAAATAAAATTCTATGTAGCTCGCCTAGCAATTAACTGCTTTAAGTTACACTCTAAAGCTTTTACATAAGTATCATGAAGGAAAGTTTAAAACATTTTTACAATATAGAACGTACTAACAATTTGGTAAAACTTGGACAGATTTTGGTAAAACCTGGACAGAAGACTTTTATGCTAAGGGGGAATTTACAGGACTCCTGATAACAGCATTGTTTCAGTAATGGGGTGTCTATTTCCAACTTAGCTTTAAGGACCTGTGGAAAGCACAGGTGTCAGCATCCTTTAGAGTTTACAGACATTCTAAACTAATGTGAGAGTGATCATTATCGCCTTTGTCAGCGGAGGCTAATCCCCCATCAATGACAGGAATGATTACAACTAGTGGAGTGAGCAACAGTTACTTGTGCTATGCTAGACAATATGCATCCTTGTTTCCTTAACTTACATTTTAAGGATGCAAAACTACTTATGAGAACCTTAGTCTAACCCAGAACCACTTAAATTATCCCTAATCCAGGTACTTTACCTCACTCTTAGATGTTCACTGATGCGCCAAGCTGAAGAAGTGCAAGTACCACACTGCCTGGTTTCAGTAACATATTAGTGCCAGGCTGCTTCTGCCTGGACAAATACCTAGGCTAATTCATGAGTGCCTACGGGAGACACCAGCCAGTTATTACTAACAGGAGCAGACGCCAACTCCTGATTCCACCTTTAGAAGCATGCCTACCAAAGACACAATCTAGTTTTGTTTGCATGTTAAAACTGATAGCAACAAGGATTCCTGTGTTCTAGTCCCTCACCAAGAGCACAGATGCAGAACAGGAGCCAGGAACCTGCAGGTGAATAGCGACACAAGACAAGATCCAGTTTCCCATTCTCCCATTTGGCCAACAGCAACAGGACCTGGGAGCTAGCCCTTAGCTCCGCTAATGTGAAAGTACTGCATGTTCTTCCACATCTGCCCCACACACTTAGAAATGCTTTACAGACTAGAACAGGAATCCTTGCTCTTCATGTATGAAGAGCTTGTTATGATGTTTATTTGGGTTTTGCTTCAGCCTCCAAACAGAAAAGGCTTCTGTGGAGATAAAGTCACTAATTTGTCCTATAAGCCCAGATTTGGGAAGACGCAACATGAACTTAAACTGCAGTAAGAAAAATTATAATTAATATTGCACGTGCACATATTGAAAGGTTGATGTTAATATCAGGAAAAACTGTCTACAGTAAAGACAAAGTGCTGGAATAGATTGCTTACAGAGAACAAATACTCAAAATTGACATCTAAAAATATGTTGGCAAAATGCCTGTGAATGACAACAATTATAGTTGATCCTTTTCTGGGGTAGCACCTATTTAGTCCAATGATTCTAGAAAAAGGAAGGTCGGAAGAAATTCACCTCTACATAAAAACATTATTAGTTCATAAGAAATGGTAACTTTTTACTTTATTTAAAAAAAAAAAAAAACAAACCACAATCCAAATGCCAATTATTTTTGTGTGCACGTTTGTGGTCTCAGGGAAGAGATCTAGCTGAAAGCTAGTACATCCAAAAATCCTTTGTCCCCTATCACTCTATGGGGACAGTGCTCAGGAAAGGATGAGAACATGCAGTTGCAGGTAGGGGAGAAAGATGGGAGCACAGTATCCCGTATTTCCCTTAGCTTTACCAGTCACGGAATGACCCCATAAACAGTTGGTATGAAAACTCAAACTGTACTGCAAAAAAACCTGCAAATCTGAAAGGGATTTTTAGTTTCCTGTTAATGTCAGACATTTAACAATCAAGGTAGGATGTTTTAATCAGTATGTTTTCAAAATATTATTAAATACAGTTCAATCATTCTCTGAAACGAGGTAACAAAAAAGACACACACCTTTGCCAACATGGAAAAATATAAAGATATGGTGTGGGGAGTCTGGCAATAGCTGTAAGAACACTCTTATTCTGACAATTTTATAACTTAAATAGGATGCTTTTAAATTAAGGGGTTTTGTTGTTGTTTTTTGTTTTTTACAGCACAAGAAGCACCATTCAAGAACATTTTTAAAAGGGTTTTTGGTCAGTCTATATTTAGTAGCACCTGGCATGTATTCATAAATAAGCAATAAGTAAACACTTCTGAATACAGTTTTATACTAGCTTTGTGTTCAAGAGTTAAAAAAAAAAGCTATGCAGAATTTCATTTCCAGTCAAAAAAGAGTCTGCAACTATAAATGTGAAAGGAGACAAGATTATTTCCATAAAATATTATAATCTCAGCCAACGTAAACCCAACAACAAAAGGAGTTATGCCACTAAAGAAATTACAGGTCCAGTTCAGTATCTTGGGAAATATAAGTAAATTCATAATGAGACAGGTCTCGTAGAACCTGGTCTCAAGCAAAGAACCTCACAGCTTTAATAAACACTTTCACATTGCAGAGTTACATAAACCAGGTGTATTTACTGTGTCTGTGTTCTCATACTATCCTTGACCCAAGTCAAAACTGTCATATGCAAGGATTATTAACAGAAACCTTGAGCTGTGGGGTATGTTGTAACAAACTGCATGCTGAGGAAAGTCCAGTGGTTCACTGGTGAGAAAACTAATGGAAAAATATGCCCTGGTTTGCATTTTAATCTTGGTTTCATAGAGTTCTAAAAACCTCACACATTCGCAAAAAAGACGAAATTAGTATAAATTACAGTGGAATATTAGTTTTGCTTTCTGATGCCAAAGCCTACTGACTTTGGCAATATATATGCTGAACACCGCTTCAATCATCTTTTACCATCAAATACTGTATAGCAACAGTATCCAAAGAGCTATTGTGTGATGGAATCCACAGGAGCTATGCCAACACGTTTTTTCAATGAAATAAATCTATTGATATTAAATGCACACTACTAGATTAGACCAAAACTACCACCCACATTCTGGGCCAATTTTAATTTGTTCTCTGCTGGAGTCTTCGTCTAAAGCTATTTGTTTGATATAACTGAATGCCTTTCAAATTTCTTCTTGCATCTTCTTAAACATGTGTTGTTTGCCTGCACGCTTGTTCAGTAAATGTAAATGACCATGTAGTTGGCCCTCATAGAGTCTGAAGTCTGATTTTGCTTTCCAAAATAATTCGCAACTTTTGTCTTCATTGAAACTTCTCAAGAAATGAACACTCCACTACATAATTTCAACTATCATTAATTTTGTTCTTTTGCATTTAATTATTTTAATTTTTATTATCTTCAAAAAACCAGAAGATACAACTTCCCATATTCCCATTATGAAATGTCCGTTTCTTTTTTCCTCTAGGAATGCTACTTTCACTTAACAAGTGTAAATGAGATGAGCACACAAAATTGAGAAAAGTTGCTGCTGTGTTCAAGATATTTAAAAACTTTATAAAAGGCAATAAAGGTCATGCAAAATAAGAAGTATGCAAATCTGATGAATTCCCTTACAGTGAGAAAACTAACATACATATACTCACAAAGTCCTTGCCTATAGCTACTTATTTCCATTGTTAAATACAAAACTTACTGTGCAGAACAAGGAATGGTCTCTCTGGCTCATAAAGAGGCTTAGTAACTTGCCTATTTGGCAAGGACTCAAATAATTTTAAAATACACTTTTATAACAGTTGTGTTATTTTTCTGCATTGTATTTACTGTGCAGAATTTTTTCCACATGGGATCAGATATATATATGGAAACAAAAAGATAAGTGATCTATATTATGACAGAGGCCCAAGGTACATTATGAAGAAAATAATGAATGAAGACCCTTTCATTTCCAGGGGAAAACGACAGCAAACACAAAGGTGAAGGAGGCGGGGAAAGGGTGGCGGGGCGGGTTGGGAACACACAAGAAAATTTGTGAATACATAAATTTTTCCAGGGAAGATTACATCTATTGAAAGAAAATTCTACTAGAAAGTCAAAAGGCAGTTTCAAACCCATTCAGAGCTGTTTTATTTTTGATTTCCACATATATATATAAACTCAAGACACCTCAGAACAAAAAAGCTACATGACCAGGTATTTGCCATAAGCTCATTTCTAACTTGGTCATTAACAGCTCGATCAAACCTCAGTGAAGCTTGAGGCCTTTGTAAGCAGACAATATGATGTGGTGTAAGAACAGAACGATTACAGACTGCAAGTTTTTAGCTGCCTGCTATTCAGTCACTTCTATGAATCTTCAGGGTTTATTAACACATAAACCACATTATAAAATTCAATGGTCAGCTCACCATTATCCTTTTGTTCAGTAGAAGAGTAACATTTCCCTTTCTGAAATTATGGTAGGTCGGCAAAATAACATAAAAACAAAGTGAAGGCCACTGAAAAAAATATCAATTAACTATGATTCCAGGAAGTTAACTCACATTTGGAAGTAGATTAACCTAAAATTATTATTATTATCCTCAGCTGTCCACACTTTCCCCTTTCAAAGATTAGTGCTACTCCATCAGGGACAACCAAGGAGTGTAAACTGTAACAATTCAGTTGTTAATTTACCATATAATTATGAACTGAAATCGGCAGCAGTTTGCCTTGAAATAACTGCTGGTTACACTAGCATCTGAAGTTACCAGTTTCTTCTCTCAGGCTGAACAGCCTCCAGGTTCTAGACTTCTTATTTTTTAGTTATCCAATAGGTTGTCCAGCAGTTTAATTAAAATGTAAAGCATACATAAGAATTGTTTTGCTTTTATGGCTTTTTGAGATTAGTATTTGTCTAGTGGCTTTTTTTTTTTTTTTTAGTTACAGGAATAAGTAAGATATTTTCTAAGATTCAGTATTATGTAAATCATGCAAGAACATGCTACTAGGGAAGATTCAAAAATGACTTTTTGATTTGCTAGGGTACAAAAATGGTAGATAATCCTGTGATATTTTTGTGGATATCTTTCAAATGCTAAAGGCTGGACTTCCATAAAAAGTCAGTCCATTACTAGTTAGCTTTTGCTAGCGTTAATTTGTCCATCAACTTAAAAAATGGTTTCTTATATTACAATTCCATCCCCATCTTTATTATTGCTGTCCCTACCCTCTAACATCTTTCCCCAACAAAGGGACTAGTAGGGTAGTGATTAGACTTGAAAGTCATCATTTGTAAAGAATGAATACCTGCTGCTGCTCCATAGGGTCCACAATTTCAACTAATTTAAACTCAGCATCTTGAGAACAACTGCATTTTTTGTTTTGCATTAGAATCAAGCTGGCAATGAAGAAAGACAGCTCACGGAAGGCAGTCCCTGGACCTTCACTGAATCTTCATAATCATGTTGACAATTTTAATCATTCTTCGCATTCCACTGTCCTATGTGACCATCACTCATGTTTTATTTCTACCCCAGAGAAAAGCTTAACCCCCCACAATTACTCAACAATAAGCTAATTCACTCAAAGGTCTTAGGAAAAAAAATTACTAAATCTATCAACACTTGTCACAGGTTATTTCAGAGCAGCAGCAAAACTTTGAGGCTTAATAATATCAAAAAAGTAAATATTATTTTGCAACAATTCAGAAAAATATTAATCTTTTCTAATTTGACTGATCTAACTGAGCTCAATCCACTGTTTCTAAGCAATGGAAATACTTTTTTTTTAACTGTTATTTATTAACTAGATTTCTGTTTCAAAATCTTTCCTAATCTAAGAAGGCTCCTATTTTACAACTGTATTCAGACAACTACTCGTTCATCAGGTTGTTTAAAGCAGCATACTTATTTCTTAAGGAAGGTACTGGACAGTTTTGACTTTTTGAGACTCAGAGCTGTAACATTTCACTTCAGCATTATTACCTTCTCTAGCAATTTCATAAAGCTATTAGATTAGATGATAGACACTATCCTACTTTTACATTATTCTTTTATTTTACACCCTGCAATTATATTCTGGATTCTTGCATTTTAACTAGTACCTCCTTGCACAGGCATAAGGAACAAGAAAGTACACCTCGCTTAGCACTCTACCAAACAAAACCCGTTTCTCCTCAAAACAGTTCTTCAGAGAAATTTCAAATAAGGAAACAAACTTTACAGCATACCTCAAGCACCAAGAGAGGGTCCAAAGCACAGAACAAAATGCAGAGCCAGAGACCTCCAAAAACACATAAGCCCATTAGGTAACAGTACCAAAAATGTAAATGCACACACACATGTCCTGGTTAACAGTTATGCTCAAAGGCCAACGTTGCCAGGACTGGCTGCTCTCTAAGGAATATGCAGTAACACAGCTGGCAGGTGCCAGCCACTGCCCAGTCATACAGTACCTGCATTAGAAGAGCAGAGCAGGTATAACCAAGAGTGCAGATCATCTGGCAAGTTCTTGGTGATGAGGCAGAGCCACAGTCAAGCCAGGAAGCGAGCCTGTGAGTCATGCTCTGAATTGAGCAGCTGGGCAGGGGCGTGGGGAGGCCCCAGGTGGGGCAGGTCAGTGCAGTCAAAGCCTACTAGTGCACTTACAGCCCTAACAATGGGTCTCTTTTACTTCTTGGGGGTATGTGCATAGGAACACTTGACAAATCAAAAACCAATCTTAATTTCATTTTAAAGTGAAGTGGCAATTAATACATACTCTACATGAAGTCTCCTCATAAAATATTATCATATAATTAGCAGTCTGCTCGATCTGAAGTTATTCATTTGCTCCTATCTGCAGCCCACAAAGAAAACAACTGCAGTAACCCACTCTGGGAAATCATCAAGATGTGGAGATCAACTTACACAATCTTTTTCCAAAGCAGATAAAAGCAAAATAATAATCTGTTTGTGCCATAGCATTGAAAGCCAGGTGAAGATAACAGTACTAAGAAATTACAAAAGGAGGCAAAAAACAGAAGCTGCAAAAGGGATAGATATTAACCCCAGTATTAAATTAATTGACTCTCCTTCAACCTACAGTATCCAGCTTGTACAGAATCAATTAGCTTTCTCCCAAAAACCAATCTCAGCCAAATTTCTTAATAAAAAAATAAGGGAAAGAGGAGAGGGAAGTTGATAAAACCAAAATGAGAGTACTTAAAAATAAGAAGTATGAAATATTTTTTTCTTTGAATAATTGAAAATTGGAATTTCCTGCCTTAAAACATAAGTGAAACCAAGAAACAAGGAGAGTTCAAAAACCTTCCTTCCTCATCGAAAAGAATGAGACTATCTCCATAATCACACAATGTTTTTCCTTTGTCTTAAAAGGAGTGAAACTTGTATTACAAGGTATAGGTCAACAATTAATAAAAAAGATGAAGGATAAATATTTTTGGAGAGACTCAGGCAGCCATTTGCAAGGAGTAAAAAGGAAATGGCAAGCTTCTTAACCTTTGCTGTTTTAGCTCACAATTAATCTGGTAGGAGATAAGAGGCCTATAATCCTTTTATGGGTTTTATCAGAAATAATAAGCCAACAAATTTATAAAATGCATATGCAAACCACTGTGTACTAAGCTTATTATAGATGAAACAATGAAACGAAAGATCACAACTAAAATATCCTGTAGCAAATGCCTAGGGAGAGAATACAAGAAATAGGGCAAGTAAAGAACAAACCTTTCCCTGTTCTTCCCTCCAAGGTATAATGACTAATTTCAGAACTCCTACACTAGAGGTTGCATTTGGAAAATTAATTTCAGCTGCTACCAGTGGATCTATCCTCCATAAGGGGTGTGTATAATCCTTTTTTGAAACCATTTATAAATTTGGCTTCTGCAATGCTCAGTGCAAAGACTTACATAATTTATTTATACATTGCATACAAAAAAAGATTTGCTTTTCCTTAAACTTCTATATGATAAATTTATTGAGGTAGAAATTAGCTCTGAAACAGAACGTAGTTTAAATGGCACAAGTGCTAGGGACAAAAATACTTAGGAATAATCAATACTACCTATACCAAAAGAATAATTGACCTGCAGTAGTTTGCCTAAAGACAGAGACAAAAAGATGAGACAACACTATACCAGTCATCAGGAAAATAAAAGGCTGTTGAAGAGACAAATTGAATGATCTGTTCATGTCCACAGTGAATAAGCAATAGGTTTAAGCTGTAGTTAGGAAGCTCAAAGTAGGATATTAGGGGGAAACAAACAAACAAACAAACAAAAACAAACAAAAAAACCCCACTGTCCTAATGGCTAATCAAAAGGACTGCATGGGATAGTTGTATAGTCCCTCTAATAGAAAGCTGGATGAGAATCTCTGTGAAATGACATGGATCTATTCATCCTGTCTTAGCAAAGAGAACTGCTTTAAAAGACGTCTTGGTGTCCCTTCCGGTCTAATACCATACAGTTAAAAAGAAAGGTAGTCAAAAGACACCTTGTACAGTGGTATATTTCACCACCTCCCTTAGTCTTGTGTTCAGTTTCTGACTTTATTTATATTGCTAGAGAATACTCAAATTTCTCTCCCACTCAAAAGAAAATACACAGCATTGTGATTACCTGAAATATAACACAGTAACTAGATAGTGAAGGTGTACAGAATTTATGATGGTGTTTACACTCAGCCATGTGACCACCTTCAAGCTGTTTTTGTGTTGGACAGTTTCCAGACACTTCAATAGCATCTGCTAGAAAACAGCTTTCTATACTCTCTAAATTTAAAACACAAATTTTGACAGATATTATGCTTTTGCCTTCTGGACAACATAATACTGGTCATGATAAAAACTACAGTTCTCAGCGGGAAAAAAAATCTTTAAAACTAAAGACCCAGTTCCATATAAATCCAAATTCCTTGCTTTCTTACATTAAGTTCAAGGAGTAGAAATGACTGAAACTGGGTATGTTTAGCCCAGTATGCAGTAAGAACGTAGTTTTTGTTTTTAGCCTTTCCAGCCACATATATTGAAGAGAATAAGACAATTCTGTATAAAACAGAATTCAATTTAAATGGATACATCTAGTTAAAGTTTTTTGCTCACAGTAAAAAAATGGATTTAATCCAAATAGATTGGTTTCATTTTCATTTCTGCCTGTATTTCAATTTAAGGTATCTCTGAGGCCAAAATTATTTACAGAGTTAGTTAACTGCAAATATATTGTCTTATACTGTTGGTGTAAATCAGGGATATAATGAAACATCAGCTACCATGTTAAGTGGTTGGCAGGAGATTTCAACTCATATTTACATGTGAGCATCATCTTTGCTTGTGCTGATGAACAATCCCACAAACAATTCTATTGACTTCATCACTGCAAAGCTACAGAAACAAGTATGCAGCAAATCTCATAATTCTCATAATAAATACTTTATACATTTTCCAAAATGTTATGGTTTCCCAAATCTTCCAAACTTGGAAAATACATTAAACATTTACTATGAGAACCTTGAAAGGATTGGAATACAGCCCAAAGGACGTATAATCATCTCATTTGTATACCTTTAAAGAGACTATGTTCTCAAAACAGTTTTTCTTCTTATTTTACCACTGAGGAAATTAGAAGGGGTACTGGAGGAAACGCAGAAAACCTTTAGTGTTCTTCAATTTTTTAACCTCATTCTATGAAAATAAGTGCTTTTAACTGGCTCTGATACAAAGACACTAGGCTTTATGGTACTAAAGTTGTATATCTGGCTATCCACTCTAATACAAATATTACTGCCCTCCTATTTGGCGTATTTAAAGAAGACAACACAGAAGATCCATCTGAGATTTGGTCTTTAAAAGAGCAAATAAGCAACCTGAGTAGATGAGCACAAACAGAAATAGGAGTTGGTAATCCACATGTTATTATAACGTGAGCTTCAAGAGTATAACCTTTTTATAACAAACAGGTCAGAAGAACAACAGCTTTGCTACTGAACTTCAGTAAAGTGTTTCATGTTAAATACCACCCATTATTCTCTTACTGAGGTAAGACATACTTCAAAGTAGGTTTGAAGGCCCTGAAAGGCATTGGAGTTTGGACAAATTATGTTAATATGTATGTGGAGATAGCAGGGGCATGAATCCCATCCTAGCACCAGGGATTATCTGGAAAGATGAACCTGGAATAAGAAGTAATTCTGTCATGAAAACTAACCTGTGGTGGTCAGAGCACAGAGGCCCAAAGATAGTATCTATCAATGAGTGCATCTAATTTCATGTACAGGTAGGTACTGGGATCCACACTGGAGAGTACTATAGTTATTAACCATTGGTTTACATACCCTAAATTATTCTTATTTTTTCTGCAGTATCCCAGTAACTAATCACAGTATTTGGTCATGGCCATGCTCAGTTTTGTGAGGCATCAGGCACATGACCTCAGCATTTAATTAGCTCCAAATAATCCACCTCCCAGTTGCATCACATACTTGTGGGCAAGCAAGTGGCTAAAGGAATATTTGAATCTGTCTGAACTGGCCCCACAACAGGCAATCAGTTGCCCTGGAAATACATTATGGCTTGGTGACAATGGAGATCTGAGTGGCACAGAAAGAGGCAGATGCCAGTGTTAAAAGTACCCAGAAAGCTCTAGCTTGCAGTCAGAGGACTGCAATGGAACTTGAAAATGAAATTCAGGTGTTTCCAAAGCTATTTTACTTTGCATAAGACAAAAGCCGTGCCACCTTCTCCCACCTTCTCTTCTGCCTGTTCTAGAACTTGTGTTGACACCTTCCTTGCCCCGCAACAGTATTTATGGGATGACGCACCCTCCTCCCCTCAAAAAGTTGCATCAGAGAACTAGTCAAGCTTAAAGACAGCCAAACAAACCACACTCCTGGCACCCCTACCACTCCCCATAAAAGCAAAGGCTGTTATAATTCAGACAAATTCCAGAATGGATCTTCAGCACGCAGCATTTGTGCCACCACAACAGGGAGACACAGAATTAGAAACAAACGTGTGAGAGCAGGGTGGGCTGCAGCTTCCTTCAGCAGCAGCAGTGTGGCAGTACCTGGGACACCACAGTCCTGTGGACAGGCTTTATACTGATAAAAACCTTGCAACTTTCCCTCCACTGTCAGCAAATATATGTTGTAGAAAAGACACATTAAATCATGTAAAGAAGAAACTATCATTCTCTACAGCAATAAAACCAAACAAATTTGTACTTTTGCAAAGGTTCTGCAAAAATACCTATTCTGAAGCATTGAATATCTATTCACTTTATCCAATGGCCTTAGTATCTCGTCTACTACGTTTATGTTTACTCATTATACGTTACTTGCTTTGTTATTTTCCTTGATTCGAGCTTCCTCGTTAATTTTTATGTACTTTTGTTTTCATTTGTATACATTTCATCACTTCAATTTCCTAATATTTCAGTGGTCCAGTTAGCTACTTCCATATCTTAATCACACTGAGACTCCTTATTCAGCTATAAGTACCATTTTATTACTGCTCTTTTAATGACTGTTATAACTATTTTACACAAAATAATTCCTCTTAAAACTTTCTCCATTTCTTTCCTTGTCTCTAATTCATTGCATCTCTCATCATACTCTATATTTTGTTCAGTAGATCTTATATCATCCTAAAATGTTTCCTGTTCTAAAAACTAATTACCTGGGGAGGGGGTAAACTTTCACTTTGTGTCACCATAAACATAAAGATCAAGCATCGAAACATTTCCTTTGAATTTATCAGACTATCCTAAAATTGCTAAATGCAACCCAAAATCAAAGACAGATAAAATCTCCACATTAAAGGGCATAAACTTTCAATAAACAAGAAAGTACAGCCTAGATAGGCATTATGAATACAGCACACAGCTCTTTTGTTGTGAGTATCAACATCATCGTTAGAAAATGTGTGTTAGTAATACATACATGAAGCCATTACTTCTGAACTTGGGAACCAGCATTACTCTCATCTCTTTAATTTCTGCAATAGCATATATTAGCAGTGCAATTGTTAATATTTACTTCCAGCTTCTAAAAATCTCTGTAATTTCAGACTGATCATTAAATTCTGCAAGACTTGAGATGCTAACCAAAACAGAAGGAAAGTCTCCAAGTCAAAAAGGATAAATCTGATCCTGCTCAAACTATTAAAATAGTTTGTGTTCTAATTACCCACACTTTGTGAGCGACAAGATTTGTCTGGGGCATAAAGGTGCAGATCAGAGCAAGGTTTGCTTTAAGAAAAGCATACTCAAATGCTTATGTCATGTTATACTGTACATAGAACTTTGATGCAATATAAATCCAAAAAGTATTTTAGGTCATTCTTACGAAGTACATTCAGATTCAGCAATTAGTCTTAAATTTGTTGTGTTCAACTGTTATATTTTTAAACTTTAATTTAATTTTATGAAGGAAAAATTAAAAACACTAAAAGAAGTACAAATTTATACATTTTTGAATAGTCAGTCTGTGTTCAACTTCTTTCAAGGCTTTTGGGGACTTGTGGTTGTGTGTGTGTGTTTTGTTTTGTTTCTTTTTTGTAATCTGCTTGAGTCATTTCACAGTCCACAGGTTCTCTCTGGTGAGGATGGCTGTAGTTGTACAGTATCACACTTTTACCAGTTTTTGCCCTGTAAAAGACTTAACCTAAGCTCTACTGGCTCTGCACTATTACAAGCTACAGCTAAGTTGTCTCTGCTTATAAAAATAAATCTTCCTTTACAAATACTCTTTTAGTTCCTCTTGTTATTTTGCTGTCTTTCACTTTAGGAATTCAGGGAATACTGACATAAACTAAGGATGCATTACAGGCCTTTTTTTTTTTTTTTGTAGGGGAAANCAGATCTAATTGTAGTAATATCACTGACAATTTCTACCAGCTGAACATCTGATTGTGTTTTAGAAAAACTACATTCAGTTGCTGATCCCAAAGGATATCAGAAAAATGATCTTCTAAAGTATATATTTTTTCTACAAACATGTCCACTAAATCATATCACAGATTTAAGATATACATTTTTAATATAATGTTTTATACTTGATAGTTTGTATAACAGATCACCTGCAGTTCTGATAGCTTTGGAACAGTAACCTTTCAGAAATAAACGAACTTTGTCAGCTGCTGAGATAGTTTGGTTTAAATACACAAGCTCATGCTTGTTTTCAGTATATTAACTGATATATCTAATTACTACTGATGTCTCCTTTTTTAAGTCCTCTTATACTTTCTTCTGAAGTATGCCATTAAGTGTCTTTATTTAGAAATGAGTGGTATCTCAGATACACTGTTTGCTACCAACTACCAAACAATTTAGTACTGATACCAAGATATAATACCTAGAAGTTGCTCAAATCTGTTTTAATAGTAATTTCTAACACATTTTACTATTGCTCAAAAATGACAGTTATGCATTATTTTACAAATTCTTTCTTCACTTTAGTCTTCTTTTCACCTGTTGCAGAGAAGCCTCCCCTTCTTCTGTGGGTTTTCAGCCTTAGGATATAACCCAACATTTTATTGAGTGTGAACTCCTTTTTTAATTATGTACTAGTTCAATATTGCTTTTCACCTCAAGTAACAGAAACAGAACTCCAAACAGATACTAACCTCTCTGCAGAAACAGAAGTGGGCAACAGGTTTAACCAATCTGACTAATCTTTATATGAAGCCCATCGTAAGTACTAATATCCTAAATAATAGGGAAGGAAATGAAGTCATTCTCCAACATGCAAATGTTTTCAGTAGAGATTCCAGAAGCAGCTAGCACTTATACAGACAATCAATGTGTGGTTCCTCCATCAAACTTTTACATTTAACTGTCTTAAAGACCAGAATAGTGAAACACTCAAATCTCACATACATTACTATATATGTATTATTTTAAGTTCTCTTAAACCAGAGTAATTCCTCAAAAAAAAAAAAAA
>VXAL01013030.1:31921-51948 GCA_013399475.1 Chauna torquata | reverse complement strand
AAAAAAAAAAAGACCCACAAAAACAACAAAACGCTAACCAAGCAAAAAATTTAGTCATGAATTAATCTTTAAAAAAATTAAGTTCCAGATCTGGCAAGTTTGTTAAGTTTGTTTTACAATGCCCTACAGCTTTTCTGAAACTCTGTATACCATGCTCATCAAGAAGCCCCTGTACATTGCTATTACTGTGCTGAAATTCTATAACTTGCAGTCTCTCGGCCCTACTAGGAAACTCTACTGCCTTAACCTGACCACTTATCAGTACAGTAACATTCTTCTTGATTTGATACCTTTCATTAATCTTGTATGTTTGGATAGGCCTATTTTTTATTTAATAGTACATAGTTCATTTCCTTCTTACTATCATCACTCTTCAAGTATTTTCCAGAGACTGATGGATATTTTTCTTATGTTTCAAAATCAAGTAGCCGGCAAGATGCTGCCAAAAACTGGATGTTTCAGCATTACCTCAAAACTTTTTGAGACATAAAAATATAATTTCTTCAAGATATCTCAAATTGTGAA
Organism: Chauna torquata; assembly: GCA_013399475.1. Taxonomy (NCBI): domain Eukaryota; kingdom Metazoa; phylum Chordata; class Aves; order Anseriformes; family Anhimidae; genus Chauna; species Chauna torquata. The sequence goes on along the minus strand of VXAL01013030.1, from coordinate 51,423 downwards.
ATACTACAAGATAACTTTTAAAATGTCTTGAGAAAAATGTTTGTGGTATTACCAATGCTTCCCTCTTCCAGTATAGTCTCTTCTATTTAAAAGTACAAAAGACAGAAGTCAGTTGAGAAAGATAGAAACCTCTAAAAGAAGATTAACAGGAAGAAAGGATTTTAGAATACATAAACATTTTGCAATAGGTCACTCAAGACTCTATAGGAACAGTATGTAACCAAGAGTCACTCAGGCTGTGCTCCAGTCATCACGTTTCCCTTTTCATAAGGTTGGACTCACACTTTTCATATGACACTCCCAAGGTACATCACTGACACAGATGGATTCATCCAACCACTTCCAGTTGCTATTAGTAGACTGATATTGATGCGTCAGTCTCACTGAACCTGAGCTGGCGAAAATTCACATGCAGTAGGTCCACCACAGCCCAGAAACAGTGGACTCCATGCTCAAGAGCTGTGCAGCAAGTTTTGCTGTGCACAGCAGTAATTTCTTTGCAGTTTATGAAATTCTAAAGCTCACCAGGAACAGCAGCTTTTGCTCTGACAGGGAAATTACAAGAAACATCTAAACTCTAAACGCTAGGATAAGAGACCATGTCCAGAAAACTCTGGATGTATGAAAGACCTAAACACAACTGTGAAAAAAAGCCCAAAATGAACAATGACTCCAGAATGGTGAACTAATATTTTTGATTTTTTCTTCTTTTCCTGTAAACTGTGCAAGTATTTATCCACCAAATGCATCCTGCTATGGAATTCCAACATACGTTTTAACAGTACTCATCAAAAAAGTTGCTGATTACTGTTTTCCACATAAGCAGTAAGTGCTTGTGGGTGCCTTTTGTTCCGTGATAGTAACTATGCTATAATTGGTTCTAATTCACGTCATATGAAGATAGAAGAATTACCCTTGTTTCAAAAAATGGAGTTAAAGGATGTACTCCTCCATTTTTTCCACAGTGCCCTTGTCTCTCTGTACAACGTTCCTCAGAGGACAATAGCATTTAGGAGTTTAATGTATGCTTGCATTCTTAGGTCAACAAGAGTACAATATAAAATGGAAACAATGGAAATATATTAATATTGATTTAGTAATGAAACACTGACAATGCTGAGATACTTACTGTGAAAGGCAGTGAGCCCTTAGAAGAAATGAAAATAGATCCACATTTGTTTCTCAACTTTCTCAGTTTCTAAAGGGAATAAAATTTACCCTAAATCTGTGCCTTACCAACCTCGAAGTACTTCATACATTTTGAATAAGAAAAAGTATAATAAAGATAATTCTATACACAAAGTAGAACACATAAAGCTATGGGAAGATATTTTGCCTATTCACAGAATCCTTCAAGACTCTTCTTAAAATCAACTCTTCTAGTCATGTCATTAACCTTCTTTTCTATTAATATTGTCATGGATTCCCTACACAATATCCACTATTTTAAGATAGCAAACTTCTTGTAGTATGTTTTATACGGGACTAAAGTTCTTTATCAGCAGACTATACTGCTATGGAGTCTTGAAGGAGCTACCATGAGTTTGGGTGCCAGGTACCAGACTGTACCAGTGATGCCTATTTGCAGTACACAGTCACAACAAATGATGGCAACAGAAAATAATCACAACAAACTTGTTACAGCAGTATCTTATTTCTAACTGCAAGGAGTCATTTCCTCCATGAGATTGTCTTCCAGTTTTTACAAGATAACAAACAGTAACTGTTCAGTGCAGGTTAGGTGGAAAGAAAAAGGTTATAGAAATTTCTAGACCAAACCTAGGTAAATATGACCCTTGTATTTCCACTACAGACACTTCCAGCTGTTGAAATTATTGCTAAATATATTTACAGTCTTTGTACAATAAAGAGTTTTATTACTTTTACTACGGGCAGAAGAAAAAAGCTTTAAATCTTTAGTTCTGAAGCAATATCTCCTGTCTTAAAAGCAATGAAGCCTTTCAAGGAAAAAAAACAGCACACTAAAAAAGGTGGTTTATGATGTTGTATCTTTGTTGCAATTTTGGTTCATATATTTTTATTAAGTGTAACCTTTATATGTAAATGAAATGATTATCTAACACAAAGTACTGTTTTCATAAAGTAAGAATAGGTTTTATGTCCTAAAAGATAAAGTAGCATAAACCAGTCAGGCAGCTCAGCATGTATTTGATGGCTGTGAAATGAACTGTTTGATTTCCTATTACAGCCTTAACACTTCGCACTGTTCCATAGCCACCAAACCCATGTGATTAGGCAACTAACCTTTCATCAGGGAGTCAAGTAATATAGCAAGTTCTGCATTTCTAATAAGTAAAATACCTCATTTAAAAATCTATGCTTGGAAATAACCCTTACACTGTGAAATTTAGAGAGATGAATGGAGATCATATTCTGAAAACCCAGATAGAGATGAACATATTTAGGACAAATGAAAGGCTTCTATATCAAATATGCTTAGTTTATACGTAAAATATTTTTTTATTCTCTGCCCCTGCTCCAAGTGCATCAGGCCACATCTAGGACTAGAAAGGGAACTTTACACCTCCTGCTTTCCACATCACTGGACTGTGAGGCAGAACGCAGAACTTTGTTCCTTGGCTGACAGACAGATCTAAGGATGCATCAAGTTTTTCCGTGAATCAGGACATGAGATTTCTGCAATGGTAATCTGACAATGCTAACATTGAGTCAAAGGGCTTTACAGAGTCAAGGGAATCAAAGGGAGTCAAATCTTACTTTTTAATTTTGTGTATGTCTTATGCTATGAAGAATATAACTAAAGCCATCAGTTCAATTAACAGCTAACATGAAAGTATTTTGAAGGGGAAAAGAAGATAATTTTTAAGATGTATTTTTCTAATAGTTTTCGTAACAAAACAAAGCATGGCATAAGCCTTCCTCACTTAAATCTGAAAGCAGGATAGAGACCATCAAATAGTGGTGTGCATCTATCCTCATTTGGACAAAAACAAAAACAAAAACAAAAAACCAAACCTGATCAAAACTGGATTTCCTGAGAGATATATAGAAAATGAGAAAATTACCTATCAAATCTAAAAAAAAAATCTTGCATGGCTTTTAAAATTCCTCTTTGGTTCAAGTGTATACACAAAGGTAGAGCCTAATTCATTAAGAGATCACCTGGGAAGCCCACAGAAGTTTCTGTTTTTCAACAGGAGCAGAAGTAGCTAAGAGCCAAAGAAGTCAGTCTATTCTAGTCCCAGCTATCAAACTGAAACTGACACTGAACGGCTTTTTGGATAAGCAGCTATTTCAAAAAAATTCATTAATAACTTGATGGATAAAATTGTTTTTCTCCTAAGGAGGTTTTCTACCCCTAAATCAACAACTCTCAAAAATCCTGAGTGATTTTTTTTTCTCAGAAAGTCTAGCTGTTTGTGATATAAATCTGAATCCTCAATTTGTTATCTCTTTATTGTCTTGTTAATCAGGTGTACAGTACCAAGCACAATGAATTCTCACTAGATCTTCTACATGCTACAACAACAAAAAATGTGCCATGGAGTTTAAAAACAATCTACTGTTTCAGTCCTTTTATTTTTTCTGATTTTACATTTTGTGGTCTTGGGCATTCCTTTAATTTATCATCATGAGAGAATCTGTCAATAAAGAGAGTTATGAAAACAAGATGGGGTTGGAGAAAAAAAATATATAGATTTTTACCTTGGGTGATTAAATTCTCACTGCCATTAACATATGACAACCTGTTAGAATGATTTGTAAGTCTTTACAGTTTTATAAATAGCTTTATCTCTTCATTCCACATGAGGAAAAAGCAAAGTATTATTTATTGTACCTTTCTACCACCACAGCATGAAATATTTCAAAGACTTATTTTAAGTTTTGTGGAAGTCTCTTGATATTAAAGGGCTGCAGATACAAGATGAGGAAACCTTTTTTATATCTTCTGGCCCCCTGCTGTACATATTGCTACACACTATTTTGTAAAAGAACTAGCTCTAATCCATACAAAGGAAATACCTTCCTTTTATTGTCATGCAGTTGTAAAGCTAAAACAAGCCATCATAATTTTATTAAATCATGCTGAATTACTTAGAAATGATTTGTAATATGTCATGTTTGCTCTACAAATGGATTGAATATTTATAATATTTGGTTTATACCATGCTATTTATTCTTTAAAAAATGACATATTTGTTTTTGTTTTCTTAGTAGAGCATAAGGCAAATTATATTAATTAGGCTATTTACATGATTTCCTAACTTGGAGCAGTGAAACTTGCCTTTAGCTAGGAAATAATTAGAATTACAATTGCTGGAGATATCACAAGTTTTTTAATTATATCAAGCCCCATCAAGCGCAGATAGGACATTAATAGTTACCTCACTTCACTGCCAGTGTTTTTCCTCCACACTAAGGCATTCCAGTGTACTCAAAAGCTATAAAACAGAAATATATGACAAGAAACAGTAATCTTCCAATTTTATTCCCCAGACTTCAGGTCTACTGATACATTCCTTTGGGAACATAATGACAGAGCTTGTCTTTTATAAAGACATTGAAAATAGATTGTAGTCTAAAAGTTACCATATGATTTTGCATAAGCAGCCAGTTTTGCTAGAAATAATCAAGTATAAAAAATACAGAAAAGCTAATAGAGCACACGTATTTTAGCACTGTAGGAAGTTCTTACCAAGGTGAATATTGTCTTTTCCTGCCTTTTGGAAATCAGAAGGGAGGGAGAAGCTCATTAATTCAACATTTCATTTCCAAAACACAGTGAGAAGTCAACACAATAGTTTCCCTAACAAGTAGAATTGTGACCATCTCTGACAAGGTGGGTGCAATCCAGGCTTATATCTGTCTTGATTTTAATTCAGTTATAGGCATTGCACACTTTCAAGAAGGCTGGGAATAACCTTTCTTTTTTTCCAGTATTTCCAGTGTTACTCCAAGAACTTTAGACAGAAGCCTTCAGAGGCAGAAAATGAACTTGATTCCAAATGACCACCATAATGAAAGAAAGGTATATACAGAGATTATTCTTTCAAGCAAAAGGCTCCTTGATCTGAAAGGGTTCTCCTGTGTCTATCTATTTTAAGCATTTAGCTATTTATACAGCAGACAAAAAATGCATACAATATTTAAGTCAAAATAAACCTTACCCCGCTGGACAGAAGAGGAATATAAGTGGGCACAGTAGGAAATGAACAGCACCATCCTTTCACTTACTGGAAAGTGCCATAGGCTAAACACCTGTTGACTGATGAAACAGCCATATGGACAATTTTTTAGGATTTTTGCCTGTCTGCATTTTTTTCAGGTAATTCCATCTCCTGAAATTATACAGATATGTAAGTTTCAGTTTGCTTGGAAGTGTGTTTTGCTGATTCTTTTTAGATTAAGTTTCTAGCCAGCCCTAATAGTTGGGATAAAAACAAAAACAAAACAAAACAAACAAACAAACAAACAAAAGTAATCTGTAAGAGTTAAACGCTAATGATCAAATAATAACACTTCAAGTTATTTCTTGTTTTAGAACATGATAATCCTGTTTCCTTTAAAGAGTTGCAAATAGAAATACTTCCTACAGCATTATCTGCTAATTATCTGCTTATACATCTGCATCTTCAAAAAATCCACAGTTCACCACCTGCAGTGTTCACCATACCTGATTTTATATTCCCACAATCTATATGTCCCTTCAGAACCTTATTTTCTCTCTTAAAATATCACACAATTCCCTACCTAGCCCCTATGATTTGCACTGAGCATAGATGAGGAGTGAGCATAGAAGAAATTGTGTTTGTTTGTTTGTTTAAGTAAGAGGAGCAGAGTTGTGTCATTTTTGGTCAAAATGTTCTCTCTAGCAACATCAGAAAACAACATCCACTGCTTGAGCTGAATATATATGAACAATCTCTTAAAACTACTGGATTAGGATGAATAAAAATATACAAACTTAGGCAATTAGTATTGAATGTTCAAATTTTTTCTATTTGTCTGATATCAGGAAGCTGTTTAAAGCTTGGCATTGGGCTGGACTAACTATTTCACAAAACCCATGGAATATGAGAAAAATTGAGCAGAACTCCAGTGAACTGAAAATTCAGTTAACCTCTCAGGAGTTACTGTGAAAAATTTGGAGATTAAATTTAATTATAGGGTGAAATAGGCTTTTTTATTTCAGCTTAACGTGCAAATTGCAACACATCGTTGAAGATGAAGCTGTTTCCAACGCTTCCATCACAGTTTTTAAGGAGAAAAATAACTGCTGAAGTTTTCCGTATTTATTGCCTGTTAATAATACAAGTGGCTCAGAAGGAATTAAGGAAACAGGGACCTATCTATGAGGCAGGTCACCTGTTGAGATGAGATACAAATCCAGGCACAGGGTTTTGCATAGGAGCAAAACTCAGTTTACCCCTCCCAGCCCACAACAAACCTGTACCTGTCCATTTAGATACAGTAAGTTGCTTCTAAAGAGCAGAACTGCATTGTGAACAATATAATATAAAACTGTGTCCCAAATTAACATTATTTATGACTATTCCTCCTTCTGCTACAGCAACATCGATATTCTTTTTTTGTCCTCAACCTTTGACTTGCCTATTCTGTATCCCTGTCACTAACAGTGGGTTAAGAAGAAGCTCTGCAAAACAGTACAGAAGTTAAAAGGGAGTTCTGGAAGCCAAATGAGAACACAATCTTAAACTAGAAAGAAACAGTGTGAAGGATGAGTGTAAATGAGCAATTTAAAAATGGTACAATATGACAGAACTTTGAGATAGGTGTCTTACAGACACTGGTGTTCAAATGAGATGTAGTTAAACATCTGTATGCATGTAACAGCGGTAGCTCCAAGTAGAAGGATGAAGTGCAGACTCCAGCCACTACTACAATTAGACCATCACTTCAAAGATTATTTAAGGCACACTGACAACACACATAGGAGAGGAAGTTTTCTCTGGCTTGCAAATGGCAAAGCTTACATACAAAAAGGCTGCAGCTGAAAATTTTAAAGCACCTATGAACTGTCAGTACCTGATCACCAAGTGCTTTACCCAGACTCCACACAAGTGTGCCCCGATGACCAAGTGCCATATCACCAGGCACTGCTCTGCCTGCACCTTCTCCTTCAAAGGGGCTTTGAGCCTCACACATTGTATTTTAATGGAACAGAAATTCAAGCAGAGTAGCTCAACAAAGAAAGCAAAGATGTACCAAATGAAATAAATGTAAAAGATCTGAGTGGACACTGACCTTCTGCCCCTCTCGTTGCACCAGGGGCTTCAGTCTTCCTCTCACCCAGCAGCCTTCAGTCATTGCCATGCCACAAAACCTGCTAGGCGGCCTGCCCCAGCTGCCCTGGGAACTCTCTTCCTTCTGGTTACCTCCAAGGCTGGGCCATGGTCACCAACAAGCCCTCTTTGTCAGGGCAGTGGTCCCCTGGCCTGCCCCTGCTCATAGGCACTACCTTCCAGAAGCTTCCACCAGCCTAAGTGGGGCCACCACCTCCACTGTGGGGGCCTTGGCCCTCAGGGCTGCAACAGTCAAGGGAGCCACCAGTGGCCAGCAAAAGGAAGCCGTCCCTGAGGTTCATGGCAGCTTCTTCACAGACAGCAGGAATGTTTTCAGTGTCTCTTGATGTGGGGATTTATGTTTAACCTCTGAGCAGAAGTCAGGGATACGAGTCCCATGGAGGTGGGGTCAGTGAGGTCTCAATTATCCCATTTTGCCTTTAAAGTGGTGAATATGAAAGGAGAGTCTTCACTGTCCTGTGGCAATCTGGAGATTTGTGTCCTTAGTCTGAGCTTGAAGGGGGAAAAATAGGAATGAGCACTTGCCCATCTGACTCCAGGAGGTGAAGTGGGGGAGAAAAGAGGCATTTAACTCCAGGCAATTTGCTGCAGATACAAGCTGCTTCTTATCATATTGAGTTAATCAGAAATTTCATTGTTTTGAAGGATTACCGACACTGATTAAAACAGTGCTCTGCTCTTTTTATGACAATCTTGCTGCTCAGCCATGAAGGCATTACCACAAAAGTATTTCTGTGAAACAGCATCTTCCCGTGAGCACACCCTCATTTCAATATCAAGGTAAGAGCCCAAAGTGTGTACCCAGCTTTTCACAACATGCATGGAAGCATGTAACGCAGGATTATTTTTAGAAAAGACTGAACAGAGAAAAATGAGGCCTGCTTTTCTTTTATCCAGCTCACAACAGGATTGTACAATACTGCTTATGTCTTAATAAGAATTTTTTTTAAAGAAATTTTAAATTACTATACTATTTGATATTCTTTCCTCTGGGAACTCAAAGTCAGCAATGATACACTTGTTTCAACTGTCTACATGTTTCATCCTCATTGAGTGGACTGTGCTGTATTCTGTGCATGAATCTTGCTGAAATGAGACTTTTGGGGACATATGACCTCTGTTTCTCTTATCATTGGGAAGAAAAATCAATGTATTTTCTGCCTTCATGCATGCATGGATGCATGCAAAGAAGTTAAGCACTAGGCTTTCTGATGTAATCATTCCACTATGAATTGAAAGACATAGATTCAAGATAATACTAATCTGATAAATAGAATTTAGTAAATAAAGGAAAAAAAATCTCTAATAAACGATACACCTGTTGAAGAATCCCAGCGACCTATAGTTATGCAAGTTATAAAAAAAAAATTCAGCATTTTTGTAAGCGTAATATTACAGTTTGAAAATTTTACCTTGAACAAGCTGACTGGCAGTATGAAAAATTTTGAGAAACACAGCAGTAAACTTTTTAGACCCATTTCAGTAAAAGCACGACAAATAAACTAGATGTAGAACTTGGCCCCATCTAGGATCACCAGGAACTGTATTTGAATGATAAGAAAGTGTTTCAGTAAGGGTATCCATAAATATTCATATTCAGCATATTGACTAGGTGTTTAGGAGGAAAACTTCAGTATACCTGAAACCTTCCCATGTAGAGTCTACATGCAAAATGAAATAAGTCACCAAGTTTCTGTGTGCCCTAGACCACATCTGGAACACATCACTTCACTACCACAACAAGAAGTTGTTAGGAAGGGAACAAGTATTAAAGGAATGGGGCCAGATTTAGGGAGACAGAAGAATAAGGAATGGATATACTGCAAGAGAAAAAGCCAAACTCTGACTAGAAGTTCTAAGTACAACACTTTATAACACGAGTAAGCAATAAAACATAGGGGAAAGGAATGTGTTAAATAGGAAGAGAAAGTTTATTTTGACTGGCATGTCCCTCTAGCTGTGAAAAGAAATGAATCTGATATGGCTGGAATTAGTCCTGACATACTGTGTTTTTGCCCCTTCTGCCAGTCTGGTGCTCCTTCACTGATATAATTAAAGAGGTATTGTAGGACCTACTTCCCTTCATACTGGGAGTAAGGAATAACTGCTTATACAAGCTAACAGCTGGAAACACGTAAAATAAACATAAGCTAAGCTACTGAAATCACAGATCCTTTCAAAGAAAAAGACCACTCTGTCAAACAAAACGTAAGTCCACATGCCATATAGCCCTAATCTAAAAGTTAGGAAGAATAATCAGGGCTGTATTATATTTTGGGAAGGCAATGGATTAGAAAAATACATTATTTTAAATCAGTCATCAGCTAAAGGAGTGTCAGTCCTTTAATAATGCCAGGATTGGTTTTTTAAGTGAATAGACTAGCAAAAAGCTGGCTGGGTGCACTAGTAATCTTCAAAGCTTGATTGCTTTTTCTGATAGCTTTAGAAAATTAGTGGATGAAAGCATGTGTAATATATCTGGTCTGAGTACAACACTTGATGTAGTGTCTTACAAAATCTTTACTTGCAAAATTAATTCAAATTGGCTTGGACATGGAGTACTGTCACTTGGATTTAAAAATGGCTGGCTGAGTGCAAATAAAGGGTAATGAAAAATGGCAATGTATCAAGTTGGTGGGAGGTGTCTTGTGGAGCTCTGCAGGGATGACTGTTTGGTCCTGTTTATTTAACATCTTCATTAACAATCTGGAAGAGGGAGTGAAACAGCATGTTAATTAAACTGACACATAATAATAAATCTGGAAATGCTTCTAATGCCAGCAGTAATACTTGACAAAAATGCATCGTACTACAAAGGTTTCAAGAAAGGTTAACAGTGTCAATAACAAAGACTTAGCTGAGATGTTATAATTGCCTTCTACCTTTTAAATAGAATAGTCCAAAATATACATGAAGGGGGAGTCAGAAGCCTATGAACAATCTACTAGTTTAGAGCATGATTGCACAGTGTATATAAACTAAAGTATCAAAATAATAGAAAGTAACAAAATAGTATAAAAAGATATATAAACCAAAGTTCCCCAGAACAGTTGCAGTGCATTAGATTCAGTGATACAGATTAAGTCAGTTTAGTAACCCCATGGAAAGCTAGTATTTGATGGGTGAGAACGTCATTAAATCAGTTTTCTGTTGTTTTTACATGTGAGTGACTGCTAAATATAATGTAAAGGAGAGAATATATGGACAAGAGGAATTGGTGATGGTATCACATCTTTTAGTATCACTCACAGCTGAATTGTGTTAGATATAACATAAACCACACCCTTAAGTATCATTTAATAGTTTCATATGAAGTCAAAATTCAACACTTTAGAGTACTGTTTCCATAATGGCAAGACAGTCTACTGCTGTAACATGCTGGATTTACTTTAATTATAAATACTTCTAAAAAAACTCAAATACATAAGTAAAAACAAAGTTGTTCAGTGATGAAAATTGATCAAAGACTACAGTGAGTCAGAGAAAAGAGAGCTCAAAAATAGGCTGGAATGTTAGTACTGTATCAGATACACCTGCTTTTGTTTTACAAACAACTACTATAAACATAGACCTTAAATATTGGTGTTATTATCTCCCTGCTTTGAATGATTTACAGCAGCTCTTCCTGGCTGGCCCTAGGGCTGTGGTACTGCACTGAATCATAAACGTAGAATCATTTTTAAAGGGCAGTTTGACATTACTTCCTAAAAGGTAAGAAAAAGGAAGAGAACTTTTAACGTCTCCTTTACCATACCAGCTAAAATTCTGCTAGGAACTTGTGAAGTCCCCAGAAAACACAAGAGTAGCTTAAAGACTGTCTCACAGGTCTCACAGTCATTAAAGACTTACTACATTTGCAGGAAAGGAATATAAAACAACTAGGAAAATAAAGCTTTGCAATCTCCATGCTAAATATTATATCTTATTAGCTTGTTCTTGCAGCTTTTGGAGGGTAAAGCCCTATATATAGTCAGACAGGAATAGAGTAGAGAAGCAGCTCCATCTGTTCTACAGAGCTCCTCTCCAGAATGGAGCACTGGGACATTCCTTTCTTTCTGTTTAAAATGAATGCAAAGCTATTAGAAGAACCAGATAATAGGATGCAGAGTTTTGATGTTGCATTTGTTAGGTAGGTACCTTTCTATTCATGAACTAGGCACTGACCTGTCATTCACAGATGTAAAACCTAGTTGTCTGAAGACAACAGTTACACTGATGTAAATGAGAACAGAGAAACCCAAATTCATTTGCCAATATAATAAAATATGATGTATATACAAAAGTGTTCAATACACTTCAGCAGCAGTAGAGAGAAATTCTCCTGGCAGCTATTATGTAATAACCCTCCTAAACCTCTCTTGCAAGGGTATAGTGAAAAGCTACAAAAATATTAAAGGTTGTTTAGGTGTCAGCTGTTGTATTACACTTTTCTCAACTAATTTATTCTCCGTGGTCTTGACCTGAATGCTATCCATTAATAGCACCAGTTTTGTTTAGTTTTATTTTTAATCCTCTCTTTTTAAGGATTTCTTTTCTCTCTCTCCCTTTTTTTTTTCTTTTTTTTCTTTTTTCTTTTTCACTCCAGTAATTTGTGAAGCAGCTGCATTGGTCACATTGGTCATGAACTACTTGCATTTTATTATACCTACAATGATTTTTAAACAGAAAGAAACTGCTCATGGGAATGCTAATCCTTCCATTATAGAAATAATTAAGCTCTTTTATTTGCAAGATGAAAATCTTTAGGGAACATATGAAAACTAGCAAAGAACTTTTTTTTTAAAGAGGAAAAATGATATAAATAGGCCTGTTACTGTCTATTAAACTGTGGCATATGGAAAGGCATACAAACACATAAAGCTTTCTCAGATTCCTTCAGTTTGACTTAGGAAAAAAGGATATTCCACAAAACTTGCTGTACAAGAATATGATGGTAATCTCTCACTAGATCTTTTCTAAATCTTTTCAGTGTATTTCCTTTCTTTTGTGGTAGATGTTAACCTAAAGTTTGCTATTCTACCTTTAAGAAAGCTATTCTATAATTAGATATATACTTTATTTGTTTACAAAACACACTTTCTCCCAATTAAACAAAGCCACCTGTGCTAAATTTTTATTTTCTTTATTTTTATTTTTATTTTTTTGTATTGATGCATTTTATATGTAGTAACTTCTGTTCCTAACCCTCCTATATTATTTGGATCTATATACTGTAGTATTTTTACTCATATAGGATCTAATATTTTTTGAAAACTCAATGGCATAAAAGTGCTGTCAAGTCAGCTGGTTTTGGCTCATAAGAGTGAGAGAAATACAGGAATATTCCTTCACTGGTCCTGCCTGGCAATGATGGCACGGTGGGTAGGGTTACTGAGGGCTGAGGTTACTGAGTTGTGAGGGAGGAGTGTTTAGAGGACAAAAAGCAGAAATCCATGAGAAAGCAGACAATTTTTTTCTACTGCTCACAAGACAAGTTGCTTTATATGTGTTTGCCTTGGGGCATGTGGCAGGAAGGGAATTGAAAGAACAGCCAGTCACTTAAAACAGCATTATCTAAACGGAGAGAAAAAAAAATGAAACAAGTCCAGGTAAGAGAAACAGGGAAAAGCAGAAGAGGTTAATGTGCAAGCATAAAATGAAGCATTTCTGCAGCTGCTTTTGTATAGGCTTGAATCTCCTCTTGGCACTTCCCTCATAAATGGTCAGCTGACAGGAGGAGAAGAAGCATTGACTGGCATGTTAGAGAAAGGACACCATTCTCCACACTTCTCCAGCAGCCGTTACTTTGAGCCACAAATGACTCTGTCGTTACAGCACTCTCTTCTGGAGTCCTGCTGAAGATGGGGAAAAACATGAAGACAGAATTACTGTTTTGCAGATCTCATGGAGAAGTTTTCTACTTTAGAGTGGTACCTTCCCTCCTTTGTGCTAAATTTGAAGAGTGTTCAGAAACACATGCAGATTTGCAGATGTTGCTAGATATGTGTTATGTGCCAGAAACTATCAGGGCTAGAACCTATGCCCTGCCCCAGGGAAAAAATGACAATCCCTTGCATTTGGAAAAAAAAATAAAAATAAAAAAAATTACTGTTCTAATACCATGCTCAAAGTCTGAAACCTGAAAGTTTTAGAGATCAGTAACAATGAAAAATAGATTATGATTATTAGTAGTAGTCCTAACATAGGCTTAATTCTTTTTTCTATGTTTCACTGCATAACTGTATGAAGAATACTTTACAGACTAGGAGTTCAGAGAAGCATTATATCTTGAGAGAGTTCACAGAGTTCATTCAGATCTAAAGTGCAGTTAGCTTTAGAAAACATATTTAGCTTGTGGAGCATAGCTAAGTACAAAATAAAAATTACAGAAAGTACTTTTTAAAACGTGAGTAGTAAATACTTATAATCCAACAATATAAATTAGAGTAACAGTTCAACTTCATTAATTCATAATTTAAAATGGAAAAAAAAAATCCTTAAGTTTAGAATGCCAGACAAAATTAGTAACAAGCTCTGTGATATAAAGTTGGTAAAGAAGATACAATTCTCAAACATGCACAGAGATGCTGGAGTTCAATAAGACCAGGACAAAAGTCTTTAACAAGATTCCTCACTAAAGTCTTCTGAAGAAAACCTTTTCTTGGGTATGCTTGGGCATCTAGGTCAGTTTTTACAGTGGAGGAGAGTTGTTCAGAGGGCTGTGTACTGCATCCTATAGTCAGATATGAACTGGGGAAAAAAATTACTGTTACAAATTTTTTTTTTGTTTCTAGTCTGTTGATGGTAATAAAAATATGATTATATTGCAAGTTTGGGAAAGTGGCAATAAAATGGCAGATAAAATATGATGTTGATAGAGTAGAGAGCAAATCTGAAGATGTCATTGTGTCGTGGTAGATATCCATTATATACTTTTCAATCACTTGTGCATTACAAGTCACTCATATTGTAAAAGTAAAATAGTAAAATCAAAATAGTAGTAGTAGTATTGAGAAGTAAAAATGCATGGAATAGTTTCCATACAACTCAACTGACTAGGATGTTTTAGTGAGAAAAAAAAAGACTAGTAGATTTTTATAGAGGCCTGTAAAAGTCATGAGTGGTATGGAGATGGTGAATAGGGAGTTATGTTTCACCATCTCATAGAATACAAGAACTAAGGGGCATCAAACAAAACCAGCAGTTGGTGGGTTCAAAAAAAGCAAAAAGAGGAAAATCTTAGTATAGCACGTAGTTTAACAATTACAATTGTTGCTTCTAGACTCAGTGGAGGCTAAGACAATGGGAATTATACTACTAGTAGCAGAGTACAACAGTACACTACATTACTAGCATACATGTTTCTGCACATAGGTACTGTTGGCCACTGCTTACATACAGGATACTGAGCTAAACAGACCTTTGTTCTCAGCTAGATACTGGGTTAGATAGCCCTTGTTCTTTTATTTCTATTGTTTCTATTTGTATAGATTATGGAGACAGTAGAGAATTTGCATCATTTGTTTTTTTGGATTTTTTTTTTTTTTAATAGAATGTGTTGTGGTTTAACCCTGCAGGCAGCTAAGCACCACACAGCCATTCACTCATTCACTCGCAGTGGGATGGGGGGGCAGAATTGAAAAAGGTACATGTGAGAACTCGTGGGCTGAGGTAAGGAAAGTTGAATATGAAGAATGAAAAACAAGTGATGCACAATGCAATTGCTTACTACCAGCCAACCAGTGCTCAGCCAGTCCCCAGGAAACGGCAGCCCCACCCCAGCCAACTCCCCCCAGTTTTCTTGTTCAGCATGACACCCTATGGTATGGAATATCCCTTTGACCAGTTTGGGTCAGCTGTCCTGGCTGTGTCCCCTTCCAGCTTCTTGTGCATCCCCAGCTTCCTTGCTGGCAGGGCAATGTGAGAAGCTGAAAAGCACTTGACTCCTTGTAAGCACTGCTCAGCAACAACTAAAACATCAATTATTCTCTACCTAAATCCAAAACACAGCGTCATACCAGCTAATATGAAGAAAACAAACTCTAACCCAACCAAAACCAGGACAGAATGTGATGTAATAAAAATCAAGTAACGAAATATTAATGTTATATGAAGGTTTTTGGTGGTTTTGTTGTTGTTGTTGTTGTCTGGAGTTTTTTTGCTTTCAGGTTTTTTTTTTGTTTGGTTGTTTTTTTTTGGTATCTGCATACTTCACCAGTGAAGTCATTTAAACTGTTAAACAGTTAAAATGCAAAAAGGAAAAATGCTCTATTCAGGAAACAAGTACAACGGCACTGGAAACTTTATGACAGTATTTTCTGGCAGCACAGCTGATATTTTTCCATACCCTGGCTAAAAAATAGGGAGGAGCAAATATTAGTTAAAATAATATAAGCTTTTTTAAAACTTCTGCTTAATTTTGCCTTTACCTTTTTTTCTGAATTAGAGCAATGGGCAGAGTTCCAGATGTGAGGTTGCTGATCATGGCTGTTAACAAGCAATTCTGCTGTTATTCTTCTCTAAAGAGTTTGTTTGTATTCCAACCTATGAAGCATCCAACATCTCATTTAACACATGCTTATTAAATATAATTATTTGCTTTCTATGTAAGTCAGTCTTTTATTCAAATGCTGATTTGGTTGTTGGAAATCAAGTTAAACTTCAGCTTCCAGCTGAGTTATGAACTGGGTAAAAATAGGATATGCTTCTACAAATACTGACCTAACAGCTGTTAATCCTTTCACAGGAAGGATTCACCAGTTCTGCTTAGTGTGTATAAACTGCTGCATTCTGCTTTTGCAGTTCCATATACAATCTATTTATAGGCTGAAAAGGTAAAAAGGAATGAGAAATTTTTTCTGAATCCACATTTTGAGAATATCATTTAGACTGATGTCTGAACAGCTGTAGGTAATTATAATAGACTAGTTTGAGAAAGTTACCATCTTGTCAGGTAGACCAAGTGATTTCTCTATGCTCCTTTTTACTTTTTGTGTGTCAGAGTTCTTCAGAAATAATCAGATGATGAAAAGCTATTCAGCTAGAAAAAAATAAGAGCTTATTGCCTTATGAGTCAAATTTTCTTTAGCGACCCATTGCAGAGAATCAAAGCTTCCAGTCAGCCTTAGTGGTATCCCAATACCCTACCCAGTGCACGCACCCAGTGCCTCCACAGAACATGGATAAATTGCTTTTAATAAAGATTAAGAGCTAAGCAGAAACCTGAGGAGTACCACATGCAAAAGAGTGCAGACAAAAGTACTAAGATTCTGAGGTCACAGGTCCACTGTCCTGTCTAAGACAGGTGTGCCTTCATCTGCATTACAAAGCTGGATTGGCTTTCGAGTATTCCTTCTTCTCAGAGGTTTTCTTGTTGTTTTGTTTTTTTTTATGATCAGCATCACATGGTCCCTAAAACGCAGTAACTGGTTGATGAACACGCTCCTGATCTACAGCAGACCTGAAGTTTTATCTAAATTTAATATGTGGCATGAAACTTAACAGTGATTTATCTTACAGCAAACAACTATTTGTGATACTTGTTAGTTTGGTGAGGAGAGTTTTCTACAGAAAATTATAAGCAATCAGACAAGATTTTGTTGAGGAGAGATTTGCAGCAAGTTTTTCTGTGCTTTAACTGATTTCCAAGACACAAAGATGATTTTATCAGACTTGAAAGGCAGATGAGACTTTAAAAGGGATAGCAGTAGAAATGATAGCAACTACTGTGTTTTTGCATCATGAGCTAAACACTGTCTTGACTGCTATACAGAGTACTTTCACAACCCTGACATAACTGAAGAAGAAGAAATAAAAAATTCGTCCTTCCTAGAATTCTTTCCAGTCCTTTAATATTCAATGATAGCTGATTTGTTTGTTTGTTTTTGTTGTTTGTTTTTAATAGAAGAGTGCCTTTAAATAAAAAAGTATAAAGCTGAATAGAATGTCTCTCTGAATATTTATCTTCCTTTTGGTTTCTTTCTCATGGTGCACTTGAAATTTAGAAAAGAGTCATCTTGTATTTCTGCTGCTAAGGTCAAACATATTCTCCATACAATTCAACATGATCCAAAACCAATTAACAGGAGTGGCCTAATATTTTTGTAATCACTGTAACAGACTGAAACTGACTATTTGTCAGATATGAAAGAGGATAGTAATTTGCAGAGATAAATATGCACAGTGGCTAAATGGGAGATAATGTAGTTGTATAAGAATTGAATTTTGTATCTAGATTTTCTGGAATCACAGGCTCAAAAGCAGATATTATCCACTCACCCTTTTATCTGCCTGAATTTAATAGACTAAGTTTATCATTATGCAGTTTACTACAATGCAAAATCATACTAAGGAGTTCTAAAGAAACCCCAGGTATGTCACACGTATGTCACAAGATCCTATTTGTTGATACCCATTTGGAATCAAAAGTTTTACTATAATTTTGTCTGCATTTCAAGGAATTGGCAACATTATACATGTTGCCAATGTTGCAATGCTCATTTCTCCCTTAATTTACAGTATATGGGACATGAACAAGATGCTGCCATCCTTGTCATCCCATGTCACTCATTATATAGCTGACAAGAGGTTCAATGTATCTTTCCTTCACATATTCTTCAACAGAGGTTTCTCTCAGTGAGCATTCTTTCAATCTTCCATTTTAATAAGTGATAGCATGCTACTGGATCCATCCTTAACAAGCATTATCATCATAATTTCTGGAAAATTTGAATATTTAGTATAAATGCATTCTACCTAAAACCTAAGGCATTTACTTTCAAAGTCTGTTTATGTCATTAGTAGATAGCAACTACTAGGAAGTTTACGAATAAATAGCATCAGGTTTGCAAATTCTTAACTTAATCTTAACATAGACTTTTTTTATGACTTAATATTGTCTTAAAGAAGAAAAGGTAGTTTTTTTTCCTATTAGTAACATTCAGCTCTGGATATTCTCATTGACCTGTATGTTACTGCCAGGATGCATGAGCTGCTTTACGTTTTGCTTTTCCTTAGCCTTTTAACATGCTGCTTGAGATGGAATTGGAGCCTAATTATTCATTTGGTCCTTCTTCCATACTGGATCATCTTGTCAGCTTTGCTTGCATGATAGCTGAGCAGTCTTTTAGAATAATGAGGACCTCAGAAAAAAATCGAAATTTTCTTCTGTGTTGTTAAAATCTGAAAAGCCTGTATCTAAGTATTTTCATTAAAAATTGAATGACAATAACAAATAGGAAAGAGAATGAATCCTTGTTTGATATGAGCATTTACTCAGTCAAATCCATATTTAACTTCGACTTTTCCCTCTGCATCTTCAGATAAAGCCTTGAAAAAATGATTTGCATGAGTATTGTACTTTGTGGTATTGTAAAGCAGATCACAGCAGAGGTTTTCAAATATATTTTCTACATTATCAAGAATGTAAGATGTTTGCTATACCTGCTTTTTTTTTTTTTTTTTAAATGTATCTAGGATGACCTGGGCTACCCAAGCACATTTCAGGGTTACAGACAGACTTGAATAACAAGCTGAGTTGTTACTGATACTTTACAAATAATGCTACAACCACTTTTTTTCTGGTGCATGTGTGTTCTTAAACAATTCTAAAAATAGATCCTGAAAAGGAAATATTGAATTAGCAAAAATAACAGATGCAGCAGAAATCAGGATACCGCAGACTAAAGGGACATTTCTTTGAAATGTGAAAACATTTTTACTTGTGTTATAACACCTTTTGTCTCAATCTAATTCTTTAATTAGAATCAGAACTAAGACAATAAATTTGGAATCTTACTGGAATGCTTATTGTCTTTTCTCCTTTTTTTTGGTGCTTTATTCACCACTTAGCTTGGTTCTTAGCTATGAATCCTGTTGAAAAATTGTATCTTTAATAAATACAAAGGAAAAAAATAGTGTTCTGATTCTTTCACTTTTCGTCTTTTATTTGCATAAAGAAATTCAAGCGTATATATGATATTTCCTTTTCTCCAATGTTTCATTTATGAGCTGTTTTATAATGATAGTAAACTGATCATTCCAAAGCACATAATATATACAAGAGTTAAGCGAGATTTAAAATCCAACACACCACAAAGTGTTATTATAGTGACATATCAAGAAGGAACAGGTTGCTCCATATTTGTGCACAAGTTTTGGTAATGGAGTAGAATTCACTCAACTACTTTACTAAGTGACTTTTTTTTTTTTTTTTTT